>CM050175.1:24904130-24977271 GCA_027410445.1 Discoglossus pictus
GTAACATCTAATGTAGAGGAATCTCCCGGCTGCAGGGTATCAGGACAGGCTCAGATTGTCCTGGGTAACATCTAATGTAGAGGAATCTCCTGACTGCAGGATATCAGGACAGGCTCAGATTGTCCTGGGTAACATCTAATGTAGAGGAATCTCCCGGCTGCAGGGTATCAGGACAGGCTCAGATTGTCCTGGGTAACATCTAATGTAAAGGAATCTCCCGGCTGCAGGGTATCAGGACAGGCTCAGATTGTCCTGGGTAACATCTAATGTAGAGGAATCTCCTGGCTGCAGGGTATGAGGCCATGCTCAGATTGTCCTGGGTAACATCTAATGTAGAGGAATCTCCCGGCTGCAGAGTATCAGGCTATGCTCAGATTGTCCTGGGTAGCATCTAATGTAGAGGAATCTCCTGACTGCAGGATGTTACCCAGGACAATCTGAGCCTGTCCTAATACCCTGCAGCCAGGAGATTCCTCTACATTAGATGTAAACCAGGATAATCTGTGCCTGTCCTGATATTCTGCAGCCGGGAGATTCCTCTACATTACATGTAAACCAGGATAATCTGAGCCTGTCCTGATTCCGGTAAGAGGTCACTCTATACATTCAATGTCTAGGCCACATCTGGAGCTGTAAATGACAGAGGAATTCTGGTGTCAGCGACGCGTAGGGCGGGATTCCAATACCATAGCGTCATATCAGGGGACCGTAAGTCTTAGGGAACAATGGAGGAGGGACACAGAATAATACAACCCCTTAACAGGAACAATGACAGCTATTGTGGCGAGAGCTAGCAGCAGAAACAGCCGTCTGTGTTGCAGTTGGAAAGCAGGCAGTCACACAGACATACCAGGATGGTCCCAGCCGCTTGAGGTTTAAAGGGCAATCGGGGACCCAAAAGGCCACTGGCTTACACTGCAACTTCCTGTTTGTGGCTTTGTCCACTTAATGTCCCAAGTCACAGAATGCTCTCATTGCACTGTATATGTCTTGTGAAAATACCCATCTGGGTCCCGGCTCACAGAGCTACACAGGGGTAACTCGGGAATATTATTATTATCCTTTATTAGTAACAAGCCAACATATTCCATAGTACTATACAGGGGTTAATTACAAGGCAAACAACTATATTAACTTAATGCAAAAGTATGGAGGGCCCTGTCTGAGGTTAAAATCAAACTTACATAGAGCTTATTTCCAAAGCACCTTACTAGATTGAAAACTTGCAAACTAACAGCCTGAAGAGTAATAAATACACATTGTATGGGGTATATTCAGCCTTGCCACCTATATAGTTCCTTAAGGAGCAATACACTTTTAAAGAGCTAGAACTGATCATTGGTAAATCATGGCAAAAAAATAATATTCCCAATAGTATATGCACTATTGCTATGATGGTTTACTTGTCTGACTAAGAGGGATGGACCTTCTGTCTTGTACTTTCATTGAGAGATGGGCTGAGCATGTGGTTTGGATGACTCTCTGGCCTTGGTGAAGCTCTGTATGTATGGAAGTACTATCATATACTTGAAAGCAGCACTGCCCTACATGCTATAACCATTAACCTTGTGACATGCAATGCTACTGTACATAGATACAACTGAATAGGTCTTATAGAGGAGCCTAGTCATTAACAAGAGCAAGAGGGCTATATTTAGGAGAGTGTTTCTCTCTAGTGCACTCTAGTTCCCATGTTATGCCACAGAATGGTGAACATCGCCCATTAGTAAATAGGTTCCCTAGAATATGATAGTACAGTGAATGATCACTTTTTGAAAGACCTCTTTTTTGACCCATGAGTCCTTAAAAGAGCCTCACAATGCATGAAACTTTTTGTATTAAACCCAAAGCAAAATGGTAACATCGATTGATAGATAGATGGATGGAAGCGATTAAGAGTAGAATTTAGTATTATTTGCTAGTTTTAGGGAGATATAATGGGCTGAGCATTGTCGATGAGAGGCATGGTCTTCCACGCCAGAGAAAAAGCTGTTGCCGCAACCACTGTGGGGCCACCTATTGCCCACCACCGCCATAGGTTTTAGAGAGGCCTCTCCACACTTAACTGAATAGAATCCAGAGGCTCAAGAGAGCCACACAAGAGCTGGAGAGGTTTTATCTTAGTAGTGACAAAGATGTCAATGTATGGATCACTGACATATTTGCCCATATATTAGTGACATGGGATCATCCCAGTCAACTCAACATACATACAACATATATATGCCAAACACCTGCACTAACAGCTCCACCACCAATGGGATGTTGTTCTCCCAACAGAGAGATATAAATCTCCATGCAGGTGACCATGGTGTGCAGCCTGCAACGCCAATATCTGATCATTAACAGCTGGAGACCAAGTGGTAGATCGAGATCCACTTTTCCAGCCTAATTATTGATAGCTGAAGACCAAGTGGTAGATCGAGATCCACTTTTCCAGCCTAACTATTGATAGCTGAAGACCAAGTGGTAGATCGAGATCCACTTTTCCAGCCAAATTATTGATAGCTGAAGACCAAGTGGTAGATCGAGATCCACTTTTCAAGCCTAATTATTGATAGCTGAAGACCAAGTGGTAGATCGAGATCCACTTTTCCAGCCTAATTATTGATAGCTGAAGACCAAGTGGTAGATCGAGATCCACTTTTCCAGCCTAATTATTGATAGCTGAAGACCAAGTGGTAGATCGAGATCCACTTTTCCAGCCTAATTATTGATAGCTGAAGACCAAGTGGTAGATCGAGATCCACTTTTCCAGCCTAATTATTGATAGCTGAAGACCAAGTGATGGATCGAGATCCACTTTTCTAGCCTAATTATTGATAGCTGAAGACCAGGTGGTAGATCGAGATCCACTTTTCCAGCCTAATTATTGATAGCTGAAGACCAAGTGGTAGATCGAGATCCACTTTTCCAGCCTAACTATTGATAGCTGAAGACCAAGTGGTAGATCGAGATCCACTTTTCCAGCCAAATTATTGATAGCTGAAGACCAAGTGGTAGATCGAGATCCACTTTTCAAGCCTAATTATTGATAGCTGAAGACCAAGTGGTAGATCGAGATCCACTTTTCCAACCTAATTATTGATAGCTGAAGACCAAGTGGTAGATCGAGATCCACTTTTCCAGCCTAATTATTGATAGCTGAAGACCAAGTGGTAGATCGAGATCCACTTTTCCAGCCTAATTATTGATAGCTGAAGACCAAGTGGTAGATCGAGATCCACTTTTCCAGCCTAATTATTGATAGCTGGAGACCAAGTGGTAGATCGAGATCCACTTTTCCAGCCTAATTATTGATAGCTGAAGACCAAGTGGTAGATCGAGATCCACTTTTCCAGCCTTAATTATTGATAGCTGAAGACTAAGTGGTAGATCGAGATCCACTTTTCCAGCCTAATTATAGAGAGCTGAAGACCAAGTGGTAGATCGAGATCCACTTTTCCAGTAGCCCTGTTCCAGGGAATTTAATGCAGTCCAAAAAAATCTTTAGATATGGTCAGGTCAAGCTCTTTTATTGTTATGCACATCTTTTGGTGCATGGCTAGCCCCTCTGCCAGTGAAAGTATTGCCACATCTAGAATGTTAATACGTAGGACAGTGGTGGGCAACTTGTGGTCCAGAGGTCACATATAGTCCTTCTACACTGTATATGGTCCCACATCAGTACTCTCCAGTGGAGGACTGTCCCACATGTGTCTCTATATTTGGAGAAGGTGACAGGTATGTGTCCTACTCTATGTATTAGAAAGAGGTACATTGCACATGTCTTCAAGCCACATCAGAGGTCCCAGTTCTGGAAGAATAGTAAAGCACCAATACAAATATGAACATTTGCAATTGGATGTAATATAAAAAAAAAAATTAGTAATAAGAAAAACAGCATTGTATCTAGTACATTTTAACAACTGTAACAGCTTAACAGATCCCCCCCACACACTGGTCTTTTTATTGATACCTAAATACTGTACCACATTACTGAATGAATATCTTCTTTTTGCATACGGCTTCTGAGGTATCAATAGAGTCTGGTTATTCATAGATTGACACCTTTAGAAATCATATGCCAAAGGAAGTAATTAAACCAAGCAACTATTAATCAATCATGTTGTAATTAGTTAGTGATAACAAGACCAGTTTGGTAGGGGGATATATTGGGTTGGTGTCTCCTTATATCTGTGTATTAGGATGAGGTGAGATGTAGGTGTCCTTATATGTGTGTATTAGGATGAGGTGAGATGTAGGTGTCCTTATATCTGTGTATTAGGATGAGGTGAGATGTAGGCGTCCTTATATCTGTGTATTAGGATGAGGTGAGATGTAGGCTTCCTTATATGTGTGTATTAGGATGAGGTGAGATGTAGGCTTCCTTATATCTGTGTATTAGGATGAGGTGAGATGTAGGCGTCCTTATATGTGTGTATTAGGATGAGGTGAGTTGTAGGCGTCCTTATATCTGTGTATTAGGATGAGGTGAGATGTAGGCTTCCTTATATCTGTGTATTAGGATGAGGTAAGATGTAGGCTTCCTTATATGTGTGTATTAGGATGAGGTGAGATGTAGGCTTCCTTATATGTGTGTATTAGGATGAGGTGAGATGTAGGCGTCCTTATATCTGTGTATGAGGATGAGGTGAGATGTAGGCGTCCTTATATCTGTGTATTAGGATGAGGTGAGATGTAGGCTTCCTTATATCTGTGTATTAGGATGAGGTGAGATGTAGGCTTCCTTATATCTGTGTATTAGGATGAGGTGAGATGTAGGCTTCCTTATATCTGTGTATAAGGATGAGGTGAGATGTAGGCGTCCTTATATCTGTGTATTAGGATGAGGTGAGATGTAGGCTTCCTTATATCTGTGTATTAGGATGAGGTGAGATGTAGGCTTCCTTATATCTGTGTATTAGGATGAGGTGAGATGTAGGCTTTCTTATATCTGTGTATTAGGATGAGGTGAGATGTAGGCTTCCTTATATCTGTGTATTAGGATGAGGTGAGATGTAGGCTTCCTTATATCTGTGTATTAGGATGAGGTGAGATGTAGGCTTTCTTATATCTGTGTATTAGGATGAGGTGAGATGTAGGCTTCCTTATATCTGTGTATTAGGATGAGGTGAGATGTAGGCTTCCTTATATCTGTGTATTAGGATGATGTGAGATGTAGGCTTCCCTATATCTGTGTATTAGGATGAGGTGAGATGTAGGCTTCCTTATATCTGTGTATTAGGATGAGGTGAGATGTAGGCTTCCTTATATCTGTGTATTAGGATGAGGTGAGATGTAGGCTTCCTTATATCTGTGTATTAGGATGAGGTGAGATGTAGGCTTCCTTATATCTGTGTATTCGGATCAGGTGAGATGTAGGCTTCCTTATATCTGTGTATTAGGATGAGGTGAGATGTAGGCTTCCTTATATCTGTGTATTGGGATGAGGTGAGATGTAGGCTTCCTTATATCTGTGTATTAGGATGAGGTGAGATGTAGGCTTCCTTATATCTGTGTATTAGGATGAGGTGAGATGTAGGTAACCTTATAGCTGTGTATTAGTAGGAAGTGAGAAGTATTTATCCAGATGTTTTGTATATGAGGAGGTGAGATGTCCTGGTGACTGTGATTTAGAAGATCATGACAGCTTTGTGCCCTTATGTGTGTTCATGATGAGCGGCAGGAGATACATAAATATCATCAACACCCATACCCCACTCTGCCCCTAATGTCATGATGTATTAGAAGGGGTGGGGTGGGATATGGATGTTGATGATGTATGTAAATTAGGAGGTAAAACGTATGTATCATGTAGTATTTGCAGAGGGAGCTGAGAGGTATCTGTATATTAGGAGGTGACAGTGAGATATCTACCCATAATGTATTATCATATGAAGGCTTGGAATATCAATGAGCATAATGTATGAGTACCATGATGATATAAGTTATTTGTTCTGGTATCTGCATATTAGAAATGTCAGTTGAGGAGTGTTTGAGAATGAGGAGGTTCTTATATGAATTCACATTAACAAATGTCAGAGATATGAGTCCCACATGTCTCCTTATGGATAAGGTGAGAGGCAGACACATCCCTGACAAGTGTGTATATTAGGTGTATATTAGAATAATGTTTATGTATCTGATCTATTAGTGGAATGTGGGAATTGTCTGTGTCTTTACTTTAAGGAATTATATGTAGGTGATGTCTTCCAGTTGGGGGATATGAGAGGTGTGTGCACTATGTATGAGGTGCATGAGTGTTGGTGTCTCTGATGTTTGGGACTATGAGATGTATCGGTCTCTGTATATTCGGGGCTATGAGATGTATCGGTCTCTGTATATTTGGGGGCTATGAGATGTATCGGTCACTGTATATTCGGGGCTATGAGATGTATCGGTCTCTGTATATTGGGAGCTATGAGATGTATCGGTCTCTGTATATTGGGGCTATGAGATGTATCGGTCTCTGTATATTTGGGGCTATGAGATGTATCGGTCTCTGTATATTGGGGGCTATGAGATGTATCAGTCTCTGTATATTCGGGGCTATGAGATGTATCGGTCTCTGTATATTCGGGACTATGAGATGTATCAGTCTCTGTATATTTGGGGCTATGAGATGTATCGGTCTCTGTATATTTGGGGGCTATGAGATGTATCGGTCTCTGTATATTGGGGCTATGAGATGTATCAGTCTCTGTATATTGGGGGCTATGAGATGTATCAGTCTCTGTATATTCGGGGCTATGAGATGTATCGGTCTCTGTATATTGGGGGCTATGAGATGTATCAGTCTCTGTATATTTGGGGCTATGAGATGTATCAGTCTCTGTATATTTGGGGGCTATGAGATGTATCAGTCTCTGTATATTCGGGGCTATGAGATGTATCGGTCTCTGTATATTTGGGGCTATGAGATGTATCGGTCTCTGTATATTTGGGGGCTATGAGATGTATCAGTCTCTGTATATTTGGTGCTATGAGATGTATCAGTCTCTGTATATTTGGGGCTATGAGATGTATCGGTCTCTGTATATTGGGGGCTATGAGATGTATCGGTCTCTGTATATTTGGGGGCTATGAGATGTATCAGTCTCTGTATATTTGGGGGCTATGAGATGTATCGGTCTCTGTATATTCAGGGATATGAGATGTATCAGTCTCTGTATATTGGGGGCTATGAGATGTATCGGTCTCTGTATATTCGGGGGCTATGAGATGTATCGGTCTCTGTATATTCGGGGCTATGAGATGTATCGGTCTCTGTATATTTGGGGGCTATGAGATGTATCGGTCTCTGTATATTCGGGGCTATGAGATGTATCGGTCTCTGTATATTCGGGGCTATGAGATGTATCGGTCTCTGTATATTGGGGGCTATGAGATGTATCAGTCTCTGTATATTTGGGGGCTATGAGATGTATCGGTCTCTGTATATTTGGGGCTATGAGATGTATCGGTCTCTGTATATTTGGGGCTATGAGATGTATCGGTCTCTGTATATTGGGGGCTATGAGATGTAACGGTCTCTGTATATTGGGGGCTATGAGATGTAACGGTCTCTGTATATTTGGGGCTATGAGATGTATCGGTCTCTGTATATTCGGGGCTATGAGATGTATCAGTCTCTGTATATTCGGGGCTATGAGATGTATCGGTCTCTGTATATTTGGGGGCTATGAGATGTATCGGTCTCTGTATATTCGGGGCTATGAGATGTATCAGTCTCTGTATATTGGGGGCTATGAGATGTATCGGTCTCTGTATATTCGGGGCTATGAGATGTATCAGTCTCTGTATATTCGGGGCTATGAGATGTATCGGTCTCTGTATATTTGGGGGCTATGAGATGTATCGGTCTCTGTATATTCGGGGCTATGAGATGTATCAGTCTCTGTATATTTGGGGGCTATGAGATGTATCGGTCTCTGTATATTTGGGGCTATGAGATGTATCAGTCTCTGTATATTCGGGGCTATGAGATGTATCAGTCTCTGTATATTTGGGGCTATGAGATGTATCGGTCTCTGTATATTGGGGGCTATGAGATGTATCGGTCTCTGTATATTTGGGGCTATGAGATGTATCGGTCTCTGTATATTCGGGGCTATGAGATGTATCAGTCTCTGTATATTTGGGGCTATGAGATGTATCAGTCTCTGTATATTGGGGGCTATGAGATGTATCGGTCTCTGTATATTGGGGGCTATGAGATGTATCGGTCTCTGTATATTCGGGGCTATGAGATGTATCAGTCTCTGTATATTTGGGGCTATGAGATGTATCAGTCTGTGTATATTTGGGGGCTATGAGATGTATCAGTCTCTGTATATTTGGGGGCTATGAGATGTATCAGTCTCTGTATATTGGGGGCTATGAGATGTATCGGTCTCTGTATATTGGGGGCTATGAGATGTATCGGTCTCTGTATATTCGGGGCTATGAGATGTATCAGTCTCTGTATATTTGGGGCTATGAGATGTATCAGTCTGTGTATATTGGGGGCTATGAGATGTATCGGTCTCTGTATATTGGGGGCTATGAGATGTATCGGTCTCTGTATATTGGGGGCTATGAGATGTATCAGTCTCTGTATATTTGGGGACTATGAGATGTATCGGTCTCTGTATATTGGGGCTATGAGATGTATCGGTCTCTGTATATTGGGGGCTATGAGATGTATCGGTCTCTGTATATTGGGGGCTATGAGATGTATCGGTCTCTGTATATTCGGGGCTATGAGATGTATCAGTCTCTGTATATTTGGGGGCTATGAGATGTATCGGTCTCTGTATATTTGGGGGCTATGAGATGTATCGGTCTCTGTATATTTGGGGGCTATGAGGTGTATCGGTCTCTGTATATTGGGGGCTATGAGATGTATCGGTCTCTGTATATTTGGGGCTATGAGATGTATCAGTCTCTGTATATTTGGGGCTATGAGATGTATCAGTCTCTGTATATTTGGGGCTATGAGATGTATCGGTCTCTGTATATTGGGGGCTATGAGATGTATCAGTCTCTGTATATTAGGGGCTATGAGATGTATCAGTCTCTGTATATTGGGGGCTATGAGATGTATCAGTCTCTGTATATTTGGGGCTATGAGATGTATCGGTCTCTGTATATTTGGGGCTATGAGATGTATCGGTCTCTGTATATTTGGGGCTATGAGATGTATCGGTCTCTGTATATTGGGGGCTATGAGATGTATCGGTCTCTGTATATTGGGGGCTATGAGATGTATCGGTCTCTGTATATTGGGGGCTATGAGATGTATCAGTCTCTGTATATTTGGGGGCTATGAGATGTATCAGTCTCTGTATATTTGGGGCTATGAGATGTATCGGTCTCTGTATATTTGGGGCTATGAGATGTATCAGTCTCTGTATATTTGGGGCTATGAGATGTATCGGCCTCTGTATATTTGGGGGCTATGAGATGTATCAGTCTCTGTATATTTGGGGCTATGAGATGTATCAGTCTCTGTATATTCGGGGCTATGAGATGTATCAGTCTCTGTATATTCGGGGCTATGAGATGTATCGGTCTCTGTATATTCGGGGCTATGAGATGTATCAGTCTGTGTATATTCGGGGCTATGAGATGTATCGGTCTCTGTATATTTGGGGGCTATGAGATGTATCAGTCTCTGTATATTTGGGGGCTATGAGATGTATCGGTCTCTGTATATTCGGGGCTATGACATGTATCGGTCTCTGTATATTGGGGCTATGAGATGTATCAGTCTCTGTATATTGGGGGCTATGAGATGTATCGGTCTCTGTATATTGGGGGCTATGAGATGTATCAGTCTCTGTATATTTGGGGGCTATGAGATGTATCAGTCTCTGTATATTGGGGGCTATGAGATGTATCGGTCTCTGTATATTGGGGGCTATGAGATGTATCGGTCTCTGTATATTCGGGGCTATGAGATGTATCAGTCTCTGTATATTTGGGGCTATGAGATGTATCAGTCTGTGTATATTGGGGGCTATGAGATGTATCAGTCTCTGTATATTTGGGGCTATGAGATGTATCAGTCTCTGTATATTCGGGGCTATGAGATGTATCAGTCTCTGTATATTTGGGGGCTATGAGATGTATCGGTCTCTGTATATTTGGGGCTATGAGATGTATCAGTCTCTGTATATTTGGGGGCTATGAGATGTATCAGTCTCTGTATATTTGGGGGCTATGAGATGTATCAGTCTCTGTATATTGGGGGCTATGAGATGTATCGGTCTCTGTATATTGGGGGCTATGAGATGTATCAGTCTCTGTATATTTGGGGGCTATGAGATGTATCAGTCTCTGTATATTTGGGGGCTATGAGATGTATCGGTCTCTGTATATTCGGGGCTATGAGATGTATCGGTCTCTGTATATTTGGGGGCTATGAGATGTATCAGTCTCTGTATATTGGGGGCTATGAGATGTATCGGTCTCTGTATATTGGGGGCTATGAGATGTATCGGTCTCTGTATATTGGGGGCTATGAGATGTATCAGTCTCTTTATATTTGGGGCTATGAGATGTATCAGTCTCTGTATATTGGGGGCTATGAGATGTATCAGTCTCTGTATATTTGGGGCTATGAGATGTATCGGTCTCTGTATATTTGGGGGCTATGAGATGTATCGGTCTCTGTATATTTGGGGCTATGAGATGTATCGGTCTCTGTATATTCGGGGCTATGAGATGTATCAGTCTCTGTATATTTGGGGGCTATGAGATGTATCGGTCTCTGTATATTGGGGGCTATGAGATGTATCGGTCTCTGTATATTTGGGGCTATGAGATGTATCAGTCTCTGTATATTTGGGAGCTATGAGATGTATCGGTCTCTGTATATTTGGGGCTATGAGATGTATCAGTCTCAGTATATTTGGGGGCTATGAGATGTATCGGTCTCTGTATATTTGGGGCTATGAGATGTATCGGTCTCTGTATATTGGGGGCTATGAGATGTATCGGTCTCTGTATATTTGGGGGCTATGAGATGTATCGGTCTCTGTATATTGGGGGCTATGAGATGTATCGGTCTCTGTATATTGGGGGCTATGAGATGTATCAGTCTCTGTATATTGGGGGGCTATGAGATGTATCGGTCTCTGTATATTTGGGGGCTATGAGATGTATCAGTCTCTGTATATTTGGGGGCTATGAGATGTATCGGTCTCTGTATATTTGGGGCTATGAGATGTATCGGTCTCTGTATATTCGGGGCTATGAGATGTATCAGTCTCTGTATATTGGGACTATGAGATGTATCAGTCTCTGTATATTTGGGGCTATGAGATGTATCGGTCTCTGTATATTGGGGGCTATGAGATGTATCAGTCTCTGTATATTGGGGGCTATGAGATGTATCCGTCTCTGTATATTGGGGGCTATGAGATGTATCGGTCTCTGTATATTGGGGGCTATGAGATGTATCAGTCTCTGTATATTGGGGGCTATGAGATGTATCAGTCTCTGTATATTTGGGGCTATGAGATGTATCGGTCTCTGTATATTGGGGGCTATGAGATGTATCAGTCTCTATATATTGGGGGCTATGAGATGTATCGGTCTCTGTATATTTGGGGCTATGAGATGTATCGGTCTCTGTATATTCGGGACTATGAGATGTATCAGTCTCTGTATATTTGGGGCTATGAGATGTATCGGTCTCTGTATATTGGGGGCTATGAGATGTATCAGTCTCTGTATATTGGGGGCTATGAGATGTATCGGTCTCTGTATATTGGGGGCTATGAGATGTATCAGTCTCTGTATATTTGGGGCTATGAGATGTATCGGTCTCTGTATATTGGGGGCTATGAGATGTATCGGTCTCTGTATATTGGGGGCTATGAGATGTATCGGTCTCTGTATATTTGGGGGCTATGAGATGTATCGGTCTCTGTATATTGGGGGCTATGAGATGTATCGGTCTCTGTATATTTGGGGCTATGAGATGTATCGGTCTCTGTATATTGGGGGCTATGAGATGTATCAGTCTCTGTATATTCGGGGCTATGAGATGTATCCGTCTCTGTATATTCGGGACTATGAGATGTATCGGTCTCTGTATATTTGGGGCTATGAGATGTATCGGTCTCTGTATATTGGGGGCTATGAGATGTATCAGTCTCTGTATATTTGGGGCTATGAGATGTATCGGTCTCTGTATATTTGGGGGCTATGAGATGTATCAGTCTCTGTATATTCGGGGCTATGAGATGTATCGGTCTCTGTATATTTGGGGCTATGAGATGTATCGGTCTCTGTATATTTGGGGCTATGAGATGTATCGGTCTCTGTATATTGGGGGCTATGAGATGTATCAGTCTCTGTATATTGGGGGCTATGAGATGTATCGGTCTCTGTATATTCGGGGCTATGAGATGTATCAGTCTCTGTACATTGGGGGCTATGAGATGTATCAGTCTCTGTATATTTGGGGGCTATGAGATGTATCAGTCTCTGTATATTTGGGGGCTATAAGATGTATCAGTCTCTGTATATTTGGGGGCTATGAGATGTATCAGTCTCTGTATATTTGGGGGCTATGAGATGTATCGGTCTCTGTATATTTGGGGCTATGAGATGTATCGGTCTCTGTATATTTGGGGCTATGAGTTGTATCGGTCTCTATATATTTGGGGGCTATGAGATGTATCGGTCTCTGTATATTGGGGGCTATGAGATGTATCGGTCTCTGTATATTGGGGGCTATGAGATGTATCGGTCTCTGTATATTGGGGGCTATGAGATGTATCAGTCTCTGTATATTTGGGGGCTATGAGATGTATCAGTCTCTGTATATTGGGGGCTATGAGATGTATCGGTCTCTGTATATTCGGGGCTATGAGATGTATCAGTCTCTGTATATTTGGGGCTATGAGATGTATCAGTCTCTGTATATTTGGGGGCTATGAGATGTATCGGTCTCTGTATATTTGGGGCTATGAGATATATCGGTCTCTGTATATTGGGGGCTATGAGATGTATCGGTCTCTGTATATTGGGGGCTATGAGATGTATCAGTCTCTGTATATTTGGGGGCTATGAGATGTATCGGTCTCTGTATATTGGGGGCTATGAGATGTATCGGTCTCTGTATATTTGGGGCTATGAGATATATCGGTCTCTGTATATTGGGGGCTATGAGATGTATCGGTCTCTGTATATTTGGGGCTATGAGATGTATCAGTCTCTGTATATTGGGGGCTATGAGATGTATCAGTCTCTGTATATTGGGGGCTATGAGATGTATCGGTCTCTGTATATTGGGGGCTATGAGATGTATCAGTCTCTGTATATTGGGGGCTATGAGATGTATCGGTCTCTGTATATTTGGGGGCTATGAGATGTATCGGTCTCTGTATATTGGGGGCTATGAGATGTATCGGTCTCTGTATATTGGGGCTATGAGATGTATCAGTCTCTGTATATTTGGGGCTATGAGATGTATCAGTCTCTGTATATTTGGGGCTATGAGATGTATCGGTCTCTGTATATTCGGGGCTATGAGATGTATCGGTCTCTGTATATTTGGGGCTATGAGATGTATCAGTCTCTGTATATTTGGGGCTATGAGATGTATCGGTCTCTGTATATTTGGGGGCTATGAGATGTATCAGTCTCTGTATATTTGGGGCTATGAGATGTATCGGTCTCTGTATATTGGGACTATGAGACGTATCGGTCTCTGTATATTTGGGGGCTATGAGATGTATCGGTCTCTGTATATTTGGGGGCTATGAGATGTATCGGTCTCTGTATATTGGGGGCTATGAGATGTATCAGTCTCTGTATATTTGGGGCTATGAGATGTATCGGTCTCTGTATATTTGGGGCTATGAGATGTATCAGTCTCTGTATATTGGGGCTATGAGATGTATCGGTCTCTGTATATTTGGGGCTATGAGATGTATCAGTCTCTGTATATTTGGGGCTATGAGATGTATCGGTCTCTGTATATTTGGGGGCTATGAGATGTATCAGTCTCTGTATATTTGGGGGCTATGAGATGTATCGGACTCTGTATATTGGGGGCTATGAGATGTATCGGTCTCTGTATATTGGGGGCTATGAGATGTATCAGTCTCTGTATATTGGGGGCTATGAGATGTATCAGTCTCTGTATATTTGGGGCTATGAGATGTATCGGTCTCTGTATATTCGGGGGCTATGAGATGTATCAGTCTCTGTATATTTGGGGCTATGAGATGTATCGGTCTCTGTATATTTGGGGCTATGAGATGTATCGGTCTCTGTATATTTGGGGCTATGAGATGTATCGGTCTCTGTATATTTGGGGCTATGAGATGTATCGGTCTCTGTATATTTGGGGCTATGAGATGTATCAGTCTCTGTATATTCGGGGCTATGAGATGTATCGGTCTCTGTATATTTGGGGGCTATGAGATGTATCAGTCTCTGTATATTGGGGGCTATGAGATGTATCGGTCTCTGTATATTTGGGGCTATGAGATGTATCAGTCTCTGTATATTTGGGGCTATGAGATGTATCGGTCTCTGTATATTGGGGGCTATGAGATGTATCGGTCTCTGTATATTGGGGGCTATGAGATGTATCGGTCTCTGTATATTTGGGGCTATGAGATGTATCAGTCTCTGTATATTTGGGGCTATGAGATGTATCGGTCTCTGTATATTGGGGGCTATGAGATGTATCGGTCTCTGTATATTTGGGGGCTATGAGATGTATCGGTCTCTGTATATTCGGGACTATGAGATGTATCGGTCTCTGTATATTTGGGGCTATGAGATGTATCGGTCTCTGTATATTTGGGGCTATGAGATGTATCGGTCTCTGTATATTGGGGGCTATGAGATGTATCAGTCTCTGTATATTGGGGGCTATGAGATGTATCGGTCTCTGTATATTCGGGGCTATGAGATGTATCAGTCTCTGTACATTGGGGGCTATGAGATGTATCAGTCTCTGTATATTTGGGGGCTATGAGATGTATCAGTCTCTGTATATTTGGGGGCTATAAGATGTATCAGTCTCTGTATATTTGGGGGCTATGAGATGTATCAGTCTCTGTATATTTGGGGGCTATGAGATGTATCGGTCTCTGTATATTTGGGGCTATGAGATGTATCGGTCTCTGTATATTTGGGGCTATGAGTTGTATCGGTCTCTATATATTTGGGGGCTATGAGATGTATCGGTCTCTGTATATTGGGGGCTATGAGATGTATCGGTCTCTGTATATTGGGGGCTATGAGATGTATCGGTCTCTGTATATTGGGGGCTATGAGATGTATCAGTCTCTGTATATTTGGGGGCTATGAGATGTATCAGTCTCTGTATATTGGGGGCTATGAGATGTATCGGTCTCTGTATATTCGGGGCTATGAGATGTATCAGTCTCTGTATATTTGGGGCTATGAGATGTATCAGTCTCTGTATATTTGGGGGCTATGAGATGTATCGGTCTCTGTATATTTGGGGCTATGAGATATATCGGTCTCTGTATATTGGGGGCTATGAGATGTATCGGTCTCTGTATATTGGGGGCTATGAGATGTATCAGTCTCTGTATATTTGGGGGCTATGAGATGTATCGGTCTCTGTATATTGGGGGCTATGAGATGTATCGGTCTCTGTATATTTGGGGGCTATGAGATGTATCGGTCTCTGTATATTTGGGGGCTATGAGATGTATCGGTCTCTGTATATTTGGGGCTATGAGATATATCGGTCTCTGTATATTGGGGGCTATGAGATGTATCGGTCTCTGTATATTTGGGGCTATGAGATGTATCAGTCTCTGTATATTGGGGGCTATGAGATGTATCAGTCTCTGTATATTGGGGGCTATGAGATGTATCGGTCTCTGTATATTGGGGGCTATGAGATGTATCAGTCTCTGTATATTGGGGGCTATGAGATGTATCGGTCTCTGTATATTTGGGGGCTATGAGATGTATCGGTCTCTGTATATTGGGGGCTATGAGATGTATCGGTCTCTGTATATTGGGGCTATGAGATGTATCAGTCTCTGTATATTTGGGGCTATGAGATGTATCAGTCTCTGTATATTTGGGGCTATGAGATGTATCGGTCTCTGTATATTCGGGGCTATGAGATGTATCGGTCTCTGTATATTTGGGGCTATGAGATGTATCAGTCTCTGTATATTTGGGGCTATGAGATGTATCGGTCTCTGTATATTTGGGGGCTATGAGATGTATCAGTCTCTGTATATTTGGGGCTATGAGATGTATCGGTCTCTGTATATTGGGACTATGAGACGTATCGGTCTCTGTATATTTGGGGGCTATGAGATGTATCGGTCTCTGTATATTTGGGGGCTATGAGATGTATCGGTCTCTGTATATTGGGGGCTATGAGACGTATCAGTCTCTGTATATTTGGGGCTATGAGATGTATCGGTCTCTGTATATTTGGGGCTATGAGATGTATCGGTCTCTGTATATTTGGGGCTATGAGATGTATCGGTCTCTGTATATTTGGGGCTATGAGATGTATCGGTCTCTGTATATTTGGGGGCTATGAGATGTATCGGTCTCTGTATATTGGGGGCTATGAGATGTATCAGTCTCTGTATATTTGGGGCTATGAGATGTATCGGTCTCTGTATATTTGGGGCTATGAGATGTATCGGTCTCTGTATATTTGGGGGCTATGAGATGTATCAGTCTCTGTATATTTGGGGGCTATGAGATGTATCGGACTCTGTATATTGGGGGCTATGAGATGTATCGGTCTCTGTATATTGGGGGCTATGAGATGTATCAGTCTCTGTATATTGGGGGCTATGAGATGTATCAGTCTCTGTATATTTGGGGCTATGAGATGTATCGGTCTCTGTATATTCGGGGGCTATGAGATGTATCAGTCTCTGTATATTTGGGGCTATGAGATGTATCGGTCTCTGTATATTTGGGGCTATGAGATGTATCGGTCTCTGTATATTTGGGGCTATGAGATGTATCGGTCTCTGTATATTTGGGGCTATGAGATGTATCGGTCTCTGTATATTTGGGGCTATGAGATGTATCAGTCTCTGTATATTCGGGGCTATGAGATGTATCGGTCTCTGTATATTGGGGGCTATGAGATGTATCGGTCTCTGTATATTGGGGGCTATGAGATGTATCGGTCTCTGTATATTCGGGGCTATGAGATGTATCAGTCTCTGTATATTTGGGGCTATGAGATGTATCAGTCTCTGTATATTTGGGGGCTATGAGATGTATCGGTCTCTATATATTTGGGGGCTATGAGATGTATCGGTCTCTGTATATTTGGGGGCTATGAGATGTATCGGTCTCTGTATATTTGGGGCTATGAGATGTTTCGGTCTCTGTATATTTGGGGCTATGAGATGTATCAGTCTCTGTATATTTGGGGCTATGAGATGTATCGGTCTCTGTATATTTGGGGCTATGAGATGTATCGGTCTCTGTATATTTGGGGCTATGAGATGTATCGGTCTCTGTATATTTGGGGCTATGAGATGTATCGGTCTCTGTATATTGGGGGCTATGAGATGTATCAGTCTCTGTATATTGGGGGCTATGAGATGTATCGGTCTCTGTATAGTCGGGGCTATGAGATGTATCGGTCTCTGTATATTTGGGGCTATGAGATGTATCAGTCTCTGTATATTGGGGCTATGAGATGTATCAGTCTCTGTATATTAGGGGCTATGAGATGTATCGGTCTCTGTATATTGGGACTATGAGATGTATCGGTCTCTGTATATTGGGGGCTATGAGATGTATCGGTCTCTGTATATTTGGGGGCTATGAGATGTATCGGTCTCTGTATATTGGGGGCTATGAGATGTATCGGTCTCTGTATATTGGGGGCTATGAGATGTATCGGTCTCTGTATAGTCGGGGCTATGAGATGTATCGGTCTCTGTATATTTGGGGCTATGAGATGTATCAGTCTCTGTATATTGGGGCTATGAGATGTATCAGTCTCTGTATATTTGGGGCTATGAGATGTATCGGTCTCTGTATATTTGGGGGCTATGAGATGTATCGGTCTCTGTATATTTGGGGGCTATGAGATGTATCGGTCTCTGTATATTTGGGGCTATGAGATGTATCGGTCTCTGTATATTTGGGGGCTATGAGATGTATCGGTCTCTGTATATTGGGGGCTATGAGATGTATCGGTCTCTGTATATTGGGGGCTATGAGATGTATCAGTCTCTGTATATTTGGGGCTATGAGATGTATCGGTCTCTGTATATTTGGGGGCTATGAGATGTATCGGTCTCTGTATATTTGGGGCTATGAGATGTATCGGTCTCTGTATATTTGGGGCTATGAGATGTATCGGTCTCTGTATATTGGGGGCTATGAGATGTATCGGTCTCTGTATATTCGGGGCTATGAGATGTATCGGTCTCTGTATTTTTGGGGCTATGAGATGTATCGGTCTCTGTATATTTGGGGCTATGAGATGTTTCGGTCTCTGTATATTTGGGGCTATGAGATGTATCGGTCTCTGTATATTTGGGGCTATGAGATGTATCGGTCTCTGTATATTGGGGGCTATGAGATGTATCGGTCTCTGTATATTTGGGGGCTATGAGATGTATCGGTCTCTGTATATTCGGGGCTATGAGATGTATCAGTCTCTGTATATTTGGGGGCTATGAGATGTATCGGTCTCTGTATATTGGGGGCTATGAGATGTATCGGTCTCTGTATATTGGGGGCTATGAGATGTATCGGTCTCTGTATATTGGGGGCTATGAGATGTATCGGTCTCTGTATAGTCGGGGCTATGAGATGTATCGGTCTCTGTATATTTGGGGCTATGAGATGTATCAGTCTCTGTATATTTGGGGGCTATGAGATGTATCGGTCTCTGTATATTTGGGGCTATGAGATGTATCAGTCTCTGTATATTTGGGGCTATGAGATGTATCAGTCTCTGTATATTTGGGGCTATGAGATGTATCGGTCTCTGTATATTTGTGGGCTATGAGATGTATCGGTCTCTGTATATTTGGGGGCTATGAGATGTATCGGTCTCTGTATATTTGGGGCTATGAGATGTATCGGTCTCTGTATATTTGGGGGCTATGAGATGTATCGGTCTCTGTATATTGGGGGCTATGAGATGTATCGGTCTCTGTATATTGGGGGCTATGAGATGTATCGGTCTCTGTATATTGGGGGCTATGAGATGTATCGGTCTCTGTATATTGGGGGCTATGAGATGTATCAGTCTCTGTATATTGGGGGCTATGAGATGTATCGGTCTCTGTATATTGGGGGCTATGAGATGTATCGGTCTCTGTATATTGGGGGCTATGAGATGTATCGGTCTCTGTATATTGGGGCTATGAGATGTATCGGTCTCTGTATATTGGGGGCTATGAGATGTATCGGTCTCTGTATATTGGGGGCTATGAGATGTATCGGTCTCTGTATATTGGGGGCTATGAGATGTATCGGTCTCTGTATATTCGGGGCTATGAGATGTATCAATCTCTGTATATTTGGGGCTATGAGATGTATCAGTCTCTGTATATTCGGGGCTATGAGATGTATCGGTCTCTGTATATTGGGGGGCTATGAGATGTATCGGTCTCTGTATATTGGGGGGCTATGAGATGTATCAGTCTCTGTATATTCGGGGCTATGAGATGTATCAGTCTCTGTATATTCGGGGCTATGAGATGTATCAGTCTCTGTATATTTGGGACTATGAGATGTATCGGTCTCTGTATATTTGGGGCTATGAGATGTATCAGTCTCTGTATATTTGGGGGCTATGAGATGTATCGGTCTCTGTATATTTGGGGCTATGAGATGTATCGGTCTCTGTATATTTGGGGCTATGAGATGTATCGGTCTCTGTATATTTGGGGGCTATGAGATGTATCGGTCTCTGTATATTCGGGGCTATGAGATGTATCAGTCTCTGTATATTCGGGGCTATGAGATGTATCGGTCTCTGTATATTTGGGGGCTATGAGATGTATCGGTCTCTGTATATTGGGGGCTATGAGATGTATCAGTCTCTGTATATTTGGGGGCTATGAGATGTATCAGTCTCTGTATATTTGGGGGCTATGAGATGTATCGGTCTCTGTATATTGGGGGCTATGAGATGTATCAGTCTCTGTATATTTGGGGGCTATGAGATGTATCAGTCTCTGTATATTGGTGCTATGAGATGTATCGGTCTCTGTATATTCGGGGGCTATGAGATGTATCGGTCTCTGTATATTGGGGCTATGAGATGTATCGGTCTCTGTATATTTGGGGCTATGAGATGTATCGGTCTCTGTATATTTGGGGCTATGAGATGTATCGGTCTCTGTATATTCGGGGCTATGAGATGTATCGGTCTCTGTATATTGGGGGCTATGAGATGTATCAGTCTCTGTATATTTGGGGCTATGAGATGTATCGGTCTCTGTATATTGGGGGCTATGAGATGTATCAGTCTCTGTATATTCGGGGCTATGAGATGTATCAGTCTCTGTATATTGGGGGCTATGAGATGTATCAGTCTCTGTATATTTGGGGCTATGAGATGTATCGGTCTCTGTATATTTGGGGGCTATGAGATGTATCAGTCTCTGTATATTTGGGGGCTATGAGATGTATCCGTCTCTGTATATTTGGGGCTATGAGATGTATCGGTCTCTGTATATTTGGGGGCTATGAGATGTATCAGTCTCTGTATATTGGGGGCTATGAGATGTATCAGTCTCTGTATATTTGGGGGCTATGAGATGTATCGGTCTCTGTATATTCGGGGCTATGAGATGTATCAGTCTCTGTATATTCGGGGCTATGAGATGTATCGGTCTCTGTATATTGGGGGCTATGAGATGTATCGGTCTCTGTATATTCGAGGCTATGAGATGTATCAGTCTCTGTATATTTGGGGGCTATGAGATGTATCGGTCTCTGTATATTCGAGGCTATGAGATGTATCGGTCTCTGTATATTTGGGGCTATGAGATGTATCGGTCTCTGTATATTTGGGGGCTATGAGATGTATCGGTCTCTGTATATTTGGGGCTATGAGATGTATCGGTCTCTGTATATTTGGGGGCTATGAGATGTATCGGTCTCTGTATATTGGGACTATGAGATGTATCAGTCTCTGTATATTCGGGGCTATGAGATGTATCGGTCTCTGTATATTGGGGGCTATGAGATGTATCAGTCTCTGTATATTGGGGGCTATGAGATGTATCAGTCTCTGTATATTCGGGGCTATGAGATGTATCGGTCTCTGTATATTTGGGGCTATGAGATGTATCGGTCTCTGTATATTTGGGGCTATGAGATGTATCAGTCTCTGTATATTTGGGGGCTATGAGATGTATCCGTCTCTGTATATTTGGGGCTATGAGATGTATCGGTCTCTGTATATTCAGGGCTATGAGATGTATCGGTCTCTGTATATTGGGGGCTATGAGATGTATCAGTCTCTGTATATTGGGGCTATGAGATGTATCAGTCTCTGTATATTTGGGGCTATGAGATGTATCAGTCTCTGTATATTTGGGGCTATGAGATGTATCGGTCTCTGTATATTGGGGGCTATGAGATGTATCAGTCTCTGTATATTGGGGGCTATGAGATGTATCGGTCTCTGTATATTCGGGGCTATGAGATGTATCGGTCTCTGTATATTTGGGGCTATGAGATGTATCGGTCTCTGTATATTGGGGGCTATGAGATGTATCGGTCTCTGTATATTGGGGGCTATGAGATGTATCAGTCTCTGTATATTCGGGGCTATGAGATGTATCAGTCTCTGTATATTCGGGGCTATGAGATGTATCAGTCTCTGTATATTTGGGGCTATGAGATGTATCGGTCTCTGTATATTGGGGGCTATGAGATGTATCAGTCTCTGTATATTGGGGGCTATGAGATGTATCGGTCTCTGTATATTGGGGGCTATGAGATGTATCGGTCTCTGTATATTGGGGGCTATGAGATGTATCGGTCTCTGTATATTGGGGGCTATGAGATGTATCAGTCTCTGTATATTCGGGGCTATGAGATGTATCAGTCTCTGTATATTGGGGGCTATGAGATGTATCGGTCTCTGTATATTGGGGCTATGAGATGTATCGGTCTATGTATATTGGGAGCTATGAGATGTATCAGTCTCTGTATATTCGGGGGCTATGAGATGTATCGGTCTCTGTATATTGGGGGCTATGAGATGTATCGGTCTCTGTATATTTGGGGCTATGAGATGTATCGGTCTCTGTATATTGGGGGCTATGAGATGTATCGGTCTCTGTATATTGGGGGCTATGAGATGTATCAGTCTCTGTATATTGGGGGCTATGAGATGTATCAGTCTCTGTATATTCGGGGCTATGAGATGTATCAGTCTCTGTATATTCGGGGCTATGAGATGTATCGGTCTCTGTATATTGGGGGCTATGAGATGTATCAGTCTCTGTATATTTGGGGGCTATGAGATGTATCGGTCTCTGTATATTCGGGGCTATGAGATGTATCAGTCTGTGTATATTCGGGGCTATGAGATGCATCGGTCTTTCTCCTTTCTACAGTGGTACTTGTTAGATGTATATTGGCCCCTTTGTGTGGGTGAGGAGGGTCATTTGCTTTTGTGTGTCTGGGCTAACAGAAGGGGCCCCTGTGATTATGTTCACGTTGCCCGAAAGCCTCAGCTGATTCCCCTGCAGCTAATTACCCACGGGCCTGTGCAACACCTGCTTCCCCCTACCAAAAAAACAAACAAAAAAATCCCTCCTCCCAAATCCTCTCACCCCTGGACATGACACATCCCCCTCCTCACCAAGCCCCTGAAGATCTGAGCTGGGGCTATTGTTCCACTGTATGACGGATGGTAACACGCAAGCATCCACGCTACTAGCGCTCGCACACAATGAGGATTTACCCTTCCACTGCTGCCTCAAATGCTGGCATTGTGTCCTGCAGGTTGGCTCAGCCCTAACTTGTGCTTATAGAGCCAGGAGGTCATCACACCTTAGATAAACACCAGGACTGTCTGAGCAGGCACTGATAATGTGCAGTTGGGAGGGCACCCTATATATCAGATATAAACCACTATCTGAGCATGGCCAGGTAATCTGCAGTCAGAGGTCACCTTACCTTAAATATAAACCAGGACTAACTGAGCCTGTTCTAAAAATCTGCAGTACATTAGATATAAACCAGGACTATGTGAGCCTATACTAATAATCTGCAGTCAGAGGTGACACTACATTACATGTAAACCAGAACTGTCCGAGTCTGTCCTGATAATGTACAATCTGGAGGTCACACTACATTACATGTAAACCAGAACTGTCCGAGTCTGTCCTGATAATGTACAATAAGGAATCCACACTACGTTACATGTAAACCAGAACTGTCCGAGTCTGTCCTGATAATGTACAATCAGGAGGCCACACTACATTACATGTAAGTTAGTACTGTCTGAGTTTGTCCTGATAATGCACAATAAGGAGGCCACACTACATTACATGTAAGTTAGTATTGTCCGAGTCTGTCCTGATAATGTACAATAAGGAGGTCACACTACATTACATGTAAGTTAGTACTGTCTGAGTCTGTCCTGATAATGCACAATAAGGAGGCCACACTACATTACATGTAAACTAGGACTGTCTGAGACTGTCCTGATAATGTACAATAAGAAGGCCACACTAATTTACATATAAACCAGAACTGTCTGAGTCTGTCCTGATAATGTATAATCAGGAGGCCACACTACGTTACATATAAACCAGAACTGTCCGAGTCTGTCCTGATAATGTATAATCAGGAGTCCACACTACGTTACATATAAACCAGAAGTGTCCGAGTCTGTCCTGATGATGTACAATAAGGAAGCCACACTACGTTACATGTAAACCAGAACTGTCCGAGTCTGTCCTGATAATGTACAATCAGAAGGCCACACTACGTTACATGTAAACCAGAACTGTCCGAGTCTGTCCTGATAATGTACAATCAGGAGGCCACACTACATTACATGTAAGTTAGTACTGTCTGAGTCTGTCCTGATAATGTACAATCAGGAGGCCACACTGCATTACATGTAAGCTAGGACTGTCCGAGTCTGTCCTGATAATGTACAATCAGGAGGCCACACTACATTACATGTAAGCTACGACTGTCTGAGACTGCCACCCAAGTTTGCTAAACCCTTCGGAACCAAAGTTTGGAATTTGATTAAAATATATTTAACAATTGCTGAAAAAATAGTGAAAAAAGTAGTTGTGTGCGCTCCTTGCCTGGTCATCTATTTCATGGCGGATGAGCAATAGACACTACTAAGGATATAACATCAATGAATAATGAGCCTGGATGTCTCTTGTTCTGTGAGCAACAGAAACTGCATTGATATCTATAAATCTCATTGAAAATGACTAAAAACAAGGAGTATGGCTGAATACTAAAGGGGATCCTATTATATGTTCCACTGTAATATGCCATACAGTGTCCGTATGACCCTAGAAGATACACTGTCTCTGGTAAGGCTACTGACAGAGCCCAACTTGAAGACAGTGACACCTGTGACAATACTTCCAAGATCAGGTAACTGATATATCCTTACATCTCAAACCTCCAATGGCCACAACACCAAAATATGCCCTAAACTCATGATTTGATGATCACCTAATATACTATGGATAAGCCAAAGTGTTTTTTACAATGACTACACAAGATACCATGTTGACCATGTATTATGGCAGGCACAAAAGCCCTAAATTACCAGTAAAGACCAGGATTTCAGTTATTTTCGGACTAAAAGGTTGATAAACCCACTTGCCGTAATAATGGTCTGCTAATGGCCAACAATGATTGGTGTTGCCTACAATTTCTCCATGGAATGGCAGGAACAGTATGGATCATAAGTGTTATCCCTTTTGGTCTTGGAATACACCTTGGTGCCAATTCAATGTACTGGGATCAAATAGCACCACTTGGTGCATATGGTAAGTTGTATTTCCAAAAAGAGATATATGGTATATTTTTCAATGTTATATACATATAATGGATTTCCTTATTTCACAATTTAAAGTTTTCATACAAAGGGTACAGGAGGACTTGCTCTACTAAACAAGATAGTCACAATATCACATACCTAAAGATCCCCTTTCTAGCTAAGTAAGGAATTCCTAGAGGGACATTTTTATCTCTGGCTATCCCATAAATACATCATCTGCGCCAATAAAGCATGGGATGCATTGAGGTAATGGTACTGATTTGGCATCCCTTAATACATGGTTCTTAGAAGTAAGTCTCCAGGATTTGGCCTATAACAGTATAACACAGGTAAGCCATTGGTCTTGGATATCCATTGACAGCCATGTTCTGTCCTCTTTTGACACATAAACTGCCCCGCCATCCAAGTATGAATACCTCAAAGAAGTTATTTAAATAAATATATATATTCCTAAAATAATGCTTGTCTCCACCCAATCAGCCTTGATGAAAGCAGGCCGAGAAGCCTTCAGCAAGAGGCTTTATGGACCCAACCCACAGATTTTGTGGTTGGTCTATGTAGATGAGAAGCATCTTTCAACCAAGAGAAGACCATTTCCAACCACAAGTCCTCCCACAGATTCAAGAATCGCTCCCCCACCCAATCCTCCCTCTTACATCTTTATTGTTTCCGGCTGCACCCACCTGTCTGCCCCTTCCCCAGCGTCTTCTCCAGCCGGTATGGACCCACATACTGCATGTGTGGTGTTCCACCACCATCTTTCCCCACTGTGGTCATCTTCTCTTCTCTCTTTCCACGGAGATCCAGATGCAAGGAAAATCCTCAGGAGGAAAGGGGGAGGAGGGCTTGGGATGGAGAGGGAGGGGGGGGGATGGCTGTCTTTGCTTCTTCTCCCCCCCTCTCTCGCTGGATAAACCTGTCCGTTCTTGTGACGCCCAACTGAGATCTTCTTGGTCCTCACCATCAAAAGGAACCTGGTCGTATCTCTATCCTCTCTGTCTGAGGGACACTGACGTATGTCCTATCTTGATGCAGAGCTCTGAAGACTCAATGTGATGAATGAAACAAAAAGAAAAAAAGCACACCCCAATGCAAAAAGACCCTCCTTTTTATGGAAAAAGAAATAAATAATGTTGAATTGATTAAGGTGGGATGTGAGAGGGAGGATGGTGTTAAGGTGCAGGGAGCATGGTGTGGATGCTGCCGTGTTACATACAAGCAGCTCAGCAGGGACCTGCTGATCAATCCTCACGCTCACTGCTAGAGGGGGGAGTGCAGGGGGGGGGGGGGGGATGCAGCCCTCTGAAGCCGGGATGTTAGCCAGGCTTTGATTGGTGGATGCAGAGCTGTGTTTTGGTTGGTGGCTGAAGGATGCATTTTAATTGGACTGGGGAGGGGGTTATCTTGTGTGTAGGGATGTTGGGCAGTGTGTGTGTACCATTGTGTTTAACCTGTGTACTGATACATGTAGGATGTGCTACAAAGTGTCTGGGAATATGAGAACACTAATGTGTGTAACATGTCAGTATAATAACACTAAATATATGGAAAAGTGTGACTGGGACGTAGTGTACAAAGATGCAGAAGTGCATGGAATATGTATGAGTTTAATAAAAATAGAAAATGGTTATATTTATTAAAGTGCAGCCTAAAATTCCCTATAATATAATTCCCTATAATATAATTCCATATATACACTTCCCTAAATACAATTCCCTATAATACAAATCTCAATATTCAATTCCCTATAATATAATTCCTTATATACAATTCCCTTTAATATTATTCCCTATAAACAATTCCTTATATACAAATATACAATTCCCTATAATATAATTCCCTATATACAATTCATTACAATTCTATATAAGCAGCCCTTAGGCCCAGTCACACATGCGAACTCGGGGGGAAAAAATAAGATTTGGGAAAAATACAAATTTAACGGTTTAGTATAATAATTCATACCCATACTACACCATAAAAAGATCTTAGTCAATGCAATGGGTCACTTTTAGTATAATAATTACTCATACTACACCATCAAAGATCTTGGTGTCAATGCTATGGGTCAATTGTAGTACATTAATTCATACCCATACTACCCAATTAAAGATATAGGCGTCAATGCACTTTTAGTATAATAATTCATACTCATACTACACCATCACAGATCTTGGTGTCACTGCTATAGGTCACTTTTAGTATAATAATTCATACCCATACTACCCAATTAAAGATCTTGGTGTCAAAACTATGGGTCAGTTGTAGTAAATTAATTCATATCCATACTACCCCATCACATATCTTGGTGTCATTGCTATGGGTCACTTTTAGCATTAAAATTCATACCCATACCACACCATTACATATCTTGGAGCCAATGCTATGCACTATTAGTAAAATAATTCATACCCATACTCCACAGTCAAATATCTTGGAGCCAATGCTATTGGTCATTTTTAGCATAATAGTTCATACCCATAATACCCATCAAATATCTTGGTGTCCGTGCTATTGGTCACTTTTAGCATTACAATTCATACCCATACTATCTCAATGATCTTGGGAGCCACTTTTATTATAATAATTCATACCCATACTACATCATCAAAGATATTGGTGTCAGTTTTATGGGTCACTTTCAGTATAATAGTTCATACCCATACTACATCATTAAAGATCTTGGTGTCAGTGCTATGGGTCACTTGTAGTATAATAATTCCTACTCATACTACTCCATCACATATCTTGGTGTCAATGCTATGGGTTACTTTTAGTATAATAATTTATATCCATACTACACCATCAAAAATCTTCATGTCAGGGCTATGCACTTTTAGTATAATAATTCATACCCATACTACCCCATCAAAGATTTTGGTGTCAATGCTATGGGCCACTTTTAGTATAATAATTCATATCCATACTACAACATCAAAGATATTAGTGTCAATGCTACGCACTTTAAGTATAATAATTCATACCCATAGAAGCCCGTCAAAGATCATGGTGTCAGTGCTATGGGTCACTTTTAGTATAATAATTCCTACTCATACTACTCCATCACAGATCTTGGTGTCAATGCTATGCACTTTTAGTAAAATAATTCCTACTCATACTACTCCATCACAGATCTTGGTGTCAATGCTATGCACTTTTAGTAAAATAATTCATACCCATACTACACCATCACAGATCTTGGTGTCAATGCTTTGGGTCACTTTTAGTATAGTAATTCATACACATACTATATCATCAAATATATTGGTGTCAGTGTTATGGATCCGTTTTAGTATAATAATTCATACCCATACTACCCCATCCAAGATCTTGGTGTCAGTGCTATGGGTCACTATTAGTATACTGTAATAACTCATACCCATACTACACCATCAAAGATATTAGCGTCAATGCTATGGGTCACTTTTAGTATAATAATTCAAACCCATACTACCCCATCAAAGAACTTGGCGTCAATTCTATGGGTCATTTTTAGTATAATAATTCATACCGATACTACACCATCAAAGATCTTAGGGTCAATTCTATGGGTAATTTTTAGTACAATAGTTCATACCCATACTACCCCATCAAAGTTCTTGGTGTCAATGCTGTAGGTTACTTTTAGTACAATAATTCATACCCATACTACACCATCAAACATCTTGGTGTTAATGCTATGGGTCACTTTTAGTATAATAATTCATACCGATACTACACCATCAAAGATCTTGGTGTCAATGCTATGGGATCACATATTATAATTGTCAAACTGCGATTCGTCGTCACGCTTGCGACGAATCACAGTTTGACAACGATCCTATTGCAAAAGCGATCAATCGCATACCTGCGCATTGCGCTACATGAGCCGTGCAGGCGCATGCGCAATGTGCGCCATGCATGCTCAAAGCACAGCGCGAGTTGCGCATGCACAGAGTGCGGCAAGGGCCCTGTGGCGCGAGACACGCATAAGCATAGCGCATCATGAGCCGTGCATTGCGCATGCGCGGCGCAGAAGGAGAGGGAAGAGACACAGAGGTGGGGAGGGGGGGGAGACACAAAGGGAGGGGGAAGAGATACAGAGAGAGACCGGGGAAGAGACACAAAGGTAAGGGGGAAGAGACACAGAGAGAGACGGGGAGAGACACAAAGGGAGGGGGAAAAGACACAGAGAGAGACGGGGAGAGACACAGAGGGAGGGGGGGAGAGAGACAGAGGGAGAAGGGGGCAAGAGACACAGAGGGAGGTGGGGAGAGACACAGAGGGAGGTGGGGAAGAGAAACAGAGAGAAGGGGGGGAAGAGACACAAAGGGAGAGAAGGGGAAGAGACACACAGAGAGGGAGGAAGAGACACAGAGGGAGAAGGGGGAAGAGGCACAGAGGGAGGGGGTAGAAACAAAGGGGGGATAGACACAAAGGGAGAGGGGGGAAGAGACACAGAGGGAGAGGGGAGGAAGAGACACAGAGGGAGAGGGGAGGAAGAGACACAGAGGGAGAGGGGAGGAAGAGACACAGAGGGGAGGAAGAGACACAGAGGGAGAGGGGAGGAAGAGAAACAGAGGGAGAGGGGAGGAAGAGAAACAGAGGGAGAGGGGAGGAAGAGAAACAGAGGGAGAGGGGAGGAAGAGACAGAGAGGGAGAGGGGAGGAAGAGACAGAGAGGGAGAGGGGAGGAAGAGACACAGAGGGAGAGAAGAGGAAGAGACACAGAGGGAGAGGGGAGGAAGAGACACAGAGGGAGAGAAGAGGAAGAGACACAGAGGGAGAGGGGAGGAAGAGACACAGAGGGAGAGGGGAGGAAGAGACACAGAGAGAGAGATGGGTGAAAGAGACACAGGGGAGGTGGAAAGAGACACAGGGGAGGGAGAGGAGGGGGGGGAGAGATACAGAGGGAGAGGGGGGAGACACAGAAGGAGAGGGGGAAGAAGACACACAAGGAGAGGGGGAAGAAGACACAAAGGGAGAGGGGAGGAGGACACAAAGGGAGAGGAAGGGAAGAGACACAGAGGGAGAGGAAGGGAAGAGACAGAGGGAGAGGAGGGGAAGAGACAGAGGGAGAGGAGGCGAAGAGACACAGAGGGAGAGGAGGGGAAGAGACACAGAGGGAGAGGAGGGGAAGAGACACAGAGGGAGAGGAGGGGAAGAGACACAGAGGGAGAGGAGGGAGAGAGACACAGAGGGAGAGGAGCGAGAGAGACACAGAGGGAGAGGAGCGAGAGAGACACAGAGGGAGAGGAGCGAGAGAGACACAGAGGTAGAGGAGGGAGAGAGACACAGAGGGAGAGGAGCGAGAGAGACACAGAGGTAGAGGAGCGAATGAGACACAGAGGGAGAGAAGGGAGAGACACAGAGGGAGAGGAGGGGAGAGACACAGAGGGAGAGGAGGGGAAGAGACACAGAGGGAGAGGAGGGGAAGAGACACAGAGGGAGAGAAGGGGAACAGACACAGATGGAGAGGGCTGGAAGAGACACAGAGGGAGAAGGGGAAGAGGCACAGAGGGAGGGGGTAGCGACACAGGGGGAGGGGGTAGAGACACGGGGGGGGACACAGAGAGAGAGATGGGGGAAGAGACACAGAGGGAAAGAGACACAGAGGGAAAGGGGGGAAGAGACATGGGGAGAGGAAAAGAGACGCATGGGAGGGGAAGAGACACAGATGGAGAGGGGGAAGAAACACAGATGGAGAGGGGGGAAGAGACACAGATGGAGAGGGGGGAAGAGACACAGATGGAGAGGGGGGGAAGAGACACAGAGGGAGAAGGGGGGAAGAGGCACAGAGGGAGGGGGTCAAAACAAAGGGGGGGAGAGACACAGAGGGAGAGGGGGGGAAGAGACACAGGGGAGAGGAAAAGAGATGCATGGGAGGGAGAGTGGGAAAAAGAGACAAAGGGGGAGAGGGGGGAAGAGACACAGGGGAGGTGGAAAGAGACAAGGGAGGGAGAGGTGGGGAAGAGACACAGGGGAGGGAGAGGAGGGGGGAAGATAAACAGGGGAGGGGCATGGGGGGAAGAGACATGAGGAAGGGGTGGAACAGACACAGGGCAGGGGGAAAGAGATGCAAGGGAGGGAGAGGGGGGAAGACACAGGAGGGAAAGGGGAGGGGGTTAGAGACACGGGAGGGAGAGGGAGGTAAAAACACAGGGGGGAAGGAGATACAATGTAGGGAGAGGAGGGGGAAAGGAGACACAAGGGAGGAAGTAGACAGGGGGAGAGACTTGCAATGAGCTCCAAAGGCTCTCATTGTGAGGCCCGTGGACGGTGGGAGAGGTGGGGCGGCTCACAATGAGAGCAAGGTCAGTAAAGTAGAGGAGGAGAGGCTACCATTGTGTGGCAAACAGCATTGCCAGGCTTCACTTTTTATTGCCGTCATTTTTTACACTTGTAGTATAATAATTCATACTCCTACTAGACCTTCAAAGATCTTAGCATCATTGTACTAAAAGTGACACATTGCATTAATTCATACCCATACTACACCATCAAACATCTTGGTGTCAATGCTATGGGTCACTTTTAGTATAATAGTTCATACCCATAATACCCCATCAAAGATCTTGGTGTTAATGCTATGGGTCACTTTTAGTATAATAATTCATACCTATACAACCCAATCAAAGATCTTGGTGTCAATGCTATGGGTTACTTTTAGTATAATAATTTATATCCATACTGCACCATCAAAAATCTTTGTGTCAGGGCTATGCACTTTTAGTATAATGATTCATACCCATACTACCCCATCAAAGATTTTGGTGTCAATGCTATGTGCCACTTTTAGTATAATAATTCATATCCATACTACAACATCAAAGATATTAGTGTCAATGCTACGCACTTTAAGTATAATAATTCATACCCATAGAAGCCCGTCAAAGATCATGGTGTCAGTGCTATGGGTCACTTTTAGTATAATAGTTCATACATCTACTACCCCATCACAGATCTTGGTGTCAATGCTATGGGTCACTTTAGGTATAATAATTCATACCCATACTGCATCAAACATCTTGGTGTCAGTTTTATGGGTCACTTTCAGTATAATAGTTCATACCCATACTACACTATCAAAGATCTTAATGTCAATGCTATGGGTCCCTTTTAGTATAATAGTTCATACCCATACTACAACATCAAACATCTTGGTGTCAATGCTATGGGTCACTTTAATATAATAGTTCATACCCATACTACACCATCACAGTTCTTTGGTCAATGCTATGGGTCACTTTTACTATAATAACTCATACCCATACCACACCATCAAACATCTTGGTGTCAATGCTATGGGTCACTTTTAGTAAAATAATTCATACCCATACTACACCATCACAGATCTTGGTGTCAATGCTTTGGGTCATTTTTAGTATAATAATTCATACCCATACTACACCATCACAGATCTTGGTGTCAATGCTTTGGGTCACTTTTAGTATAATAATTCATACACATACTATATCATCAAATATATTGGTGTCAGTGTTATGGATCCGTTTTAGTATAATAATTCATACCCATACTACCCCATCAAAGATCTTGGTGTCAGTGCTATGGGTCACTATTAGTATACTGTAATAACTCATACCCATACTACACCATCAAAGATATTAGCGTCAATGCTATGGGTCACTTTTAGTATAATAATTCAAACCCATACTACCCCATCAAAGAACTTGGCGTCAATTCTATGGGTCATTTTTAGTATAATAATTCATACCTATACTACACCTTCAAAGATCTTAGGGTCAATGCTATGGGTCACTTTTAGTACAATAGTTCATACCCATACTACCCCATCAAAGTTCTTGGTGTCAGTACTATGGGTTACTTTATGTATAATAATTCATACCCATACTACACCATCAAACATCTTGGTGTTAATGCTATGGGTCACTTTTAGTATAATAATTCATACCGATACTACACCATCAAAGATCTTGGTGTCAATGCTATGGGATCACATATTATAATTGTCAAACTGCGATTCGTAGTCACGCTTGTGACGAATCACAGTTTGACAACGATCCTATTGCAAAAGCGATCGATCGCATACCTGCGCATTGCGCTACATGAGCCGTGCAGGTGCATGCGCAATGTGCGCCATGCATGCTCAAAGCGCAGCGCGAGTTGCGCATGCACAGAGAGCGGCAAGGGCCCTGTGGCGCGAGACGCGAATGCGCAGAGCGCATCATGAACAGTGCATTGTGCATGCGCGGCGCAGAAGGAGAGGGAAGAGACACAGAGGTGGGGAGGGGGGGAGACACAAAGGGAGGGGGAAGAGATACAGAGAGAGACCGGGGGAAGAGACACAAAGGTAAGGGGGAAGAGACACAGAGAGAGACACAAAGGGAGGGGGAAAAGACACAGAGAGAGACGGGGAGAGACACAGAGGGAGGGGGGAGAGAGACAGAGGGAGAAGGGGGCAAGAGACACAGAGGGAGGTGGGGAGAGACACAGAGGGAGGTGGGGAAGAGAAACAGAGAAGGGGGGGAAGAGACACAAAGGGAGAGAAGGGGAAGAGACACAGAGGGAGAAGGGGGAAGAGGCACAGAGGGAGAAGGGGGAAGAGGCACAGAGGGAGAAGGGGGAAGAGGCACAGAGGGAGGGGGTAGAAACAAAGGGGGGATAGACACAAAGGGAGAGGGGGGAAGAGACACAGAGGGAGAGGGGAGAAAGAGACACAGAGGGAGAGGGGAGGAAGAGACACAGAGGGAGAGGGGAGGAAGAGACACAGAGGGAGAGGGGAGGAAGAGACACAGAGGGAGAGGGGAGGAAGAGACACAGAGGGATAGGGGAGGAAGAGACACAGAGGGGAGGAAGAGACACAGAGGGAGAGGGGAGGAAGAGACACAGAGGGAGAGGGGAGGAAGAGACAGAGAGGGAGAGGGGAGGAAGAGACAGAGAGGGAGAGGGGAGGAAGAGACACAGAGGGAGAGGGGAGGAAGAGACACAGAGGGAGAGGGGAGGAAGAGACACAGAGGGAGAGGGGAGGAAGAGACACAGAGAGAGAGATGGGTGAAAGAGACACAGGGGAGGTGGAAAGAGACACAGGGGAGGGAGAGGAGGGGGGGGTAGAGACACAGAGGGAGAGGGGGGAGACACAGAAGGAGAGGGGGAAGAAGACACACAAGGAGAGGGGGAAGAAGACACAAAGGGAGAGGGGAGGAGGACACAAAGGGAGAGGAAGGGAAGAGACACAGAGGGAGAGGAAGGGAAGAGACACAGAGGGAGAGGAGGGGAAGAGACAGAGGGAGAGGAGGCGAAGAGACACAGAGGGAGAGGAGGGGAAGAGACACAGAGGGAGAGGAGGGGAAGAGACACAGAGGGAGAGGAGGGGAAGAGACACAGAGGGAGAGGAGGGGAAGAGACACAGAGGGAGAGGAGGGAGAGAGACACAGAGGGAGAGGAGGGAGAGAGACACAGAGGGAGAGGAGGGAGAGAGACACAGAGGGAGAGGAGGGAGAGAGACACAGAGGGAGAGGAGCGAGAGACACAGAGGGAGAGGAGCGAGAGACACAGAGGGAGAGGAGCGAGAGAGACACAGAGGTAGAGGAGGGAGAGAGACACAGAGGGAGAGGAGCGAGATAGACACAGAGGTAGAGGAGCGAATGAGACACAGAGGGAGAGAAGGGAGAGACACAGAGGGAGAGGAGGGGAGAGACACAGAGGGAGAGGAGGGGAAGAGACACAGAGGGAGAGGAGGGGAAGAGACATAGAGGGAGAGAAGGGGAACAGACACAGATAGAGAGGGCTGGAAGAGACACAGAGGGAGAAGGGGGAAGAGGCACAGAGGGAGAGGGTAGAGACACAGGGGAGGGGGGTAGAGACACGGGGGGGAGACACAGAGAGAGAGATGGGGGAAGAGACACAGAGGGAAAGAGACACAGAGGGAAAGGGGGGAAGAGACATGGGGAGAGGAAAAGAGACGCATGGGAGGGGAAGAGACACAGATGGAGAGGGGGAAGAAACACAGATGGAGAGGGGGGGAAGAGACACAGATAGAGAGGGGGGAAGAGACACAGATGGAGAGGGGGGGAAGAGACACAGAGGGAGAAGGGGGGAAGAGGCACAGATGGAGGGGGTCGAAACAAAGGGGGGGAGAGACACAGAGGGAGAGGGGGGGGAAGAGACACAGGGGAGGGGAAAAGAGATGCATGGGAGGGAGAGTGGGAAAAAGAGACAAAGGGGGAGAGGGTGGGAGAGACACAGGGGAGGTGGAAAGAGACAAGGGAGGGAGAGGTGGGGAAGAGACACGAGGAAGGGGTGGAACAGACACAGGGCAGGGGGAAAGAGATGCAAGGGAGGGAGAGGGGGGAAGACACAGGAGGGAATAGGGAGGGGGTTAGAGACACGGGAGGGAGAGGGAGGTAAAAACACAGGGGGGAAGGAGATACAATGTAGGGAGAGGAGGGGGAAAGGAGACACAAGGGAGGAAGTAGACAGGGGGAGAGACTTGCAATGAGCTCCAAAGGCTCTCATTGTGAGGCCCGTGGACGGTGGGAGAGGTGGGGCGGCTCACAATGAGAGCAAGGTCAGTAAAGTAGAGGAGGAGAGGCTCCCATTGTGTGGCAAACAGCATTGCCAGGCTTCACTTTTTATTGCCGTCATTTTTTACACTTGTAGTATAATAATTCATACTCCTACTAGACCTTCAAAGATCTTAGCGTCATTGTACTAAAAGTGACACATTGCATTAATTCATACCCATACTACACCATCAAACATCTTGGTGTCAATGCTATGGGTCACTTTTAGTATAATAGTTCATACCCATAATACCCCATCAAAGATCTTGGTGTTAATGTTATGGGTCACTTTTAGTATAATAATTCATATCCATACTACAACATCAAAGATATTAGTGTCAATGCTACGCACTTTAAGTATAATAATTCATACCCATAGAAGCCCGTCAAAGATCATGGTGTCAGTGCTATGGGTCACTTTTAGTATAATAATTCATACATGTACTACCCCATCACAGATCTTGGTGTCAATGCTATGGGTCACTTTTAGTATAATAATTCATACATGTACTACCCCATCACAGATCTTGGTGTCAATGCTATGGGTCACTTTAGGTATAATAATTCATACCCATACTACACTATCAAAGATCTTGGTGTCAATGCTATGGGTCCCTTTTAGTATAATAGTTCATACCCATACTACACCATCACAGTTCTTTGGTCAATGCTATGGGTCACTTTTACTATAATAACTCATACCCATACCACACCATCAAACATCTTGGTGTCAATGCTATGGGTCACTTTTAGTAAAATAATTCATACCCATACTACACCATCACAGATCTTGGTGTCAATGCTTTGGGTCACTTTTAGTATAATAATTCATACACATACTATATCATCAAATATATTGGTGTCAGTGTTATGGATCCGTTTTAGTATAATAATTCATACCCATACTACCCCATCAAAGATCTTGGTGTCAGTGCTATGGGTCAATATTAGTATACTGTAATAACTCATACCCATACTACACCATCAAAGATATTAGCGTCAATGCTATGGGTCACTTTTAGTATAATAATTCAAACCCATACTACCCCATCAAAGAACTTGGCGTCAATTCTATGGGTCATTTTTAGTATAATAATTCATACCTATACTACACCTTCAAAGATCTTAGGGTCAATGCTATGGGTCACTTTTAGTACAATAGTTCATACCCATACTACCCCATCACAGATCTTAGTGTCAGTACTATGGGTTACTTTATGTATAATAATTCATACCCATACTACACCATCAAACATCTTGGTGTTAATGCTATGGGTCACTTTTAGTATAATAATTCATACCGATACTACACCATCAAAGATCTTGGTGTCAATGCTATGGGATCACATATTATAGTTGTCAAACTGCGATTCGTAGTCACTCTTGCGACGAATCACAGTTTGACAACGATCCTATCGCAAAAGCGATCGATCGCACACCTGAGCATTGCGCTGCATGAGCCGCACAGGCGCATGTGCAATGTGCGCCACGCATGCGCAAACGCGGCAAGGGCCCTGTGGCGCGAGACGCGCATGCGCAGAGCGCGTCATGAGCCGTGCATTGCGCATGCGCGGCGCATAAGGAGAGGGAAGGGACACAAAGGGAGGGGGAAGAGATACAGAGAGAGACGGGGGAAAGAGACACAGAGGGGGGTGGGGAAGAGAAACAGAGAGAAGGGGGGGAGAGAAACAGAGAGAAGGGGGGGGAGACACACAGAGGGGAGGAAGAGACACAGAGGGAGAAGGGGGGAAGAGGCACAGAGGGAGGGGGTAGAAACAAAGGGGGGATAGACACAAAGGGAGAGGGGGGAAGAGACACAGAGGGAGAGGGGAGGAAGAGACACAGAGGGAGAGGTGAGGAAGAGACACAGAGGGAGAGGAGGGAAGAGACACAGAGGGAGAGGAGGGAAGAGACACAGAGAGAGATGGGTGAAAGAGACACAGGGGAGGTGGAAAGAGACACAGGGGAGGGAGAGGAGGGGGGAAGAGACACAGAGGGAGAGGGGGAAGAAGACACACAAGGAGAGGGGGAAGAAGACACACAAGGAGAGGGGGAAGAAGACACAAAGGGAGAGGGGAGGAGGACACAAAGGGAGAGGGGAGGAGGACACAAAGGGAGAGGAGGGGAAGAGACACAAAGGGAGAGGAAGGAAAAGAGACACAGAGGGAGAGGAGGGGAAGAGACACAGAGGGAGAGGAGGGGAAGAGACACAGAGGGAGAGGAGGGGAAGAGACACAGAGGGAGAGGAGGGGAAGAGACACAGAGGGAGAGGAGGGAGAGAGACACAGAGGGAGAGGAGGGAGAGAGACACAGAGGGAGAGAAGGGAGAGACACAGAGGGAGAGAAGGGAGAGGAGGGGAAGAGACACAGAGGGAGAGGAGGGAAGAGACACAGAGGGAGAGAAGGGGAACAGACACAGATGGAGAGGGGTGTAAGAGACACGGAGGGAGAAGGGGGAAGAGGCACAGAGGGAGAGGGGTAGACACAGAGAGAGATGGGGGAAGAGACATGGGGAGAGGAAAAGAGACGCATGGGAGGGGAAGAGACACAGATGGAGAGGGGGGAAGAGACACAGATGGAGAGGGGGGGAAGAGACACAGATGGAGAGGGGGGGGGGAAGAGACACAGATGGAGAGGGGGGGGGAAGAGACACAGATGGAGAGGGGGGGAAGAGACATAGATGGAGAGGGGGGGAAGAGACATAGATGGAGAGGGGGGAAGTGACACAGATGGAGAGGGGGGAAGAGACACGGATGAAGAGTGGTTTCCTCACTTTATAATCCACGTCTCCTATGGCCTCAATAATTTCGTAGGGGCCTTGCCATTTGGCCAGTAGTTTGCTTTCGGCGTGGGTACTAGAACTAGTACTCTGTCTCCTGGTTGGAACTTCCTCACCTGTGCTGTGCGGTTGTAATATGTTCGCTGATGTTGTTGGGCTTTTTCCACGTTGTCTTGTACCAAGGGGGCCGACTTAGGAGATTCTTTCCCTCATTTTCCTCATATACTCTATGATATTCTCACCGGGCATGGTTTGTTCTTCCCATTCTTCACCCAGTATGTCCAGTATTCCTCTGGGATGGCGACCATAGAGGAGTTGGAAAGGGGAAAACCCTGTGGAGGCTTGCGGTACCTCTCTGACTGCAAAGAGCAAATAGGGTAGAAGTATGTCCCAAGCTTTCCCGTCTCGGGCTACAACTTTTCTGAGCATGTTCTTCAATGTTTTGTTAAACCGCTTGACCAATCCAAGGATGGTAAACTAAGGTTCTTAGTGTTCACCTGTAGGATCTTGCACATTTCTTTCATCAATCTAGACACAAAGGGTGTCCCTTAGTCAGTCAAAATTTCCTTGGGTATCCCCACCCTTGAATATAGCTGTATGAGTTTTTTAGCTGTATTTTTAGAGGTTGCTGTGCGTTGCGGTATCGCTTCTGCATATCTTGTGGCATAGTCCAGTATTACCAGTATGAACTGGTGTCCTAACACTGATTTTTCGAGAGGCCAACCAGGTCTATTGCAATCCTCTCAAAAGGATCTTCAATTATGGTCAAGGATATCAATGGGGCCCGTAGGTTAGGTCGAGGGGCAGTTATCTGGCATTCTGGGCAGGATGCACAACACTGGGCTACCTCAGCATGTATACCAGGTCAGAAAAATCGTTTCAGGATTCTTCCCAGTGTTTTATCTTTTCCAAGGTGTCCCCCAAGGAGGTTACGATGAGCCAGGCCAAGGACTTTCCTTCTATGTGCTCTAGGGACTAGGTGCTGCTCCAGTGTCTCTTTCCCTGAGGGAACAATTCTGTACAACAGATTATTTCGTAAAATGAAATATGGTCCTTGTCTCCTTTGCTTGTCAGGCACAGGTACACCATTCACTTCTGAGAGTTCATTACGTACATTTTGCAAAATTGGGCCTGAAGCCTGGTCACGTGCAAAATGATTATTGTCCTGGAAGCACCGCTGTGGAGTCAGCTCTTCCTCTCCAGGTTCTTCCGTTTCCTCCTCTCTTTCATCATTATAAGCTATAGGACCCGTTCTGTGTGCCCCTCGCCTCTCCTTATCTCGGCTTGCGGCGAAATCTTCCTCAAAAGCTTTCCTTCTTATTTCCGTGCCCATCCTTTTTGCTATTCGCCGTTCCCGCTTTGTTTTTCGGCCTCTCCCGGGTCTGGAGAATAAGCCATCATCTAAGCATGATAGATGTGGACACACGGAATCGTTAGCAGTTTGGACACTCTCCACAGGTTCTTTTTTTCTTTCCCATTGGTCAGTAGGAAGAAGATCTTTGAAGTGGGGGTCTCCCCCCTATTACCATCTTCCTCCCCTGTATATCAGTTGTTGCGCTGCTGGTAGGGTAGAGATTGACGGTATCATGTATGCATTTTATGCCCACTCGTCTTGAGGTTTTTATTTCACTGCGTCTTATGAGTTTTCCTGAGAAAAAGTCACAGCACTTCCTGAGTCTATTAGGGCTGTTGTTTCTTTACCGTTAACCTTTATGGGTTTGGTAAACTGATTAGCATTTTCTGTTACCCCCACCAGGTTAATTATGTTACATTGGTATGGACTTTCTCCCATGTTGGGTTCCTCTTTACTTGGACAGTAAGCCGCTATGTGTCCTGGTTCTCCGCAATAAAAACAATCCCCCTTGCTTGCTGGGCTGCCTCTTTGCCAGGGTTCTTCAGGAATCACCCATTCTGAGTTGTTTTGAAGCAGACTTTTTTTCACTTCCGGGTACAGGTGTCTTTGTCCGGTTCCAGACCTTCTCATCCAGTTAGAGGTTTGAGCCTTTGGGTGATTAGGCCGCCTTTGAATACTGGAGGTCTCCACTTTTGAAAGACGGGAAAATTAATTCATGGCCAAATATCTTTCTGCCAACTAAAAAAATTCATCTGGATTCTCCGGCTCATTTTGTCCCACCCATTCTCTTAAGCCTGGGGGTAGACTCCTCAAATAGCGATCCATTTTTTTTTGTGCCAATATTGACTGGTATTTGGAACTGTTCATAATTCCCTCTATCTTAACTAAGGCCCAGTTCCAGCTGAAGAAAAACAGCCCCAAAGCATGATGCTGCCACCACCATGCTTCACTGTGGGTATGGTGTTCTTTTGGTGATGTGCAGTGTTGTTTTTGCGTCAAACATATCTTTTGGAATTATGGCCAAAAAGTTCAACCTTGGTTTCATCAGACCATAACACCTTTTCCCACATGCTTTTGGGAGACTTCAGATGTGTTTTTGCAAAATGTAGCCTGGCTTGGATGTGTTTCATTGTAAGAAAAGGCTTTCGTCTTGCCACTCTACCCCATAGCCCAGACATATGAAGAATACGGGAGATTGTTGTCACATGTACCACACAGCCAGTACTTGCCAGATATTCCTGCAGCTCCTTTAATGTTGCTGTAGGCCTCTTGGTAGCCTCCTAGACCAGTTTTCTTCTCTTCTTTTCATCCATTTTGGAGGGAGCTCCAGTTCTTTGTAATGTCACTGTTGTGCCATATTTTCTCCACTTGATGATGACTGTCTTCACTGTGTTCCATGGTATATCTAATGCCTTGGAAATTCTTTTGTACCCTTCTCCTGACTGATACCTTTTAACAATGAGATCCCTCTGATGCTTTGGAAGCTCTCTGTGGACCATGGCTTTTGCTGTGGGATACAACTAAGAACATTTCAGGAAAGACCAACTAGAGCAGCTGAACTTTATTTGGGGTTAATCAGAGGCACTTTAAATGATGGCAGGTGTATGCTGACTCCTATTTAACACGATTTGGAATGTGATTGCTTCATTCTGAACACAGCTACATCCCCAGTTATAAGAGGGTGTACAGACTTATGCAACCACATTATTTTTTTTCCCCTCCACCTAAAAGATTTCAGTTTGTTTTTCAATTGAGTTGTACAGTTTATAGGTCACATTAAAGGTGGAAAAAGTTCTGAAATGATTTATCTTTGTCTCATTTTTTTACAGCACAGAAACCTGACATTTTAACAGGGATGTGTAGACTTTTTATATCCACTGTACATATAACTGCTGCACATCACTGATACATATAACTGCTGCACCTCACTGAAACAAATAACTGCTGCAACTGATACATATAACTGCTGCACATCACTGATACATATAACTGCTGCACCTCACTGACACATATAACTGCTTCACATCACTGATACATATAACTGCTGCACCTCACTGACACATATAACTGCTGCACATCACTGATACATATAACTGCTGCAGATCACTGATACATATAACTGCTGTATGTGACTGATACATAAAACTGCATCACATCACTGATACATATAACTGCTGCACATCACTGATACATATAACCGCTGCACATCACTGATACATATAACTGCAGGACATCACTGATACATATAACCGCTGAACATCACTGATACATATAACTGCAGCACATCCCTGATACATATAACCGCTGCACAGCACTGATACATATAACTTCTGCACATCACTGATACATATAACTGCTGCATTTTACTGATATATATAACTGCACATCACTGATACATATAATTGTAGCACATCACTGATACATATAACTGCAGAACATCACTGATACATATAACCTCTGAACATCAGTGATACATATAACTGCTGCACATCACTGATACATATAACCTCTGAACATCACTAATACATATAACTGCTGCACATCACTGATACATATAACCGCTGCACATCACTGATACATATAACCTCTGAACATCACTGATACATATAACTGCTGCACATCACTGATACATATAACCGCTGCACACCTCTGATACATATAACTGCAGCACATCACTGATACATATAACCTCTGAACATCATGGATACATATAACTGCAGCACATCTCTGATACATATAACTGCAGCACATCACTGATACATATAACCGCTGCACATCTCTGATACATATAACCGCTGCACATCACTGATACATATAACCTCTGAACATCAGTGATACATATAACTGCTGCACATCACTGATACATATAACCTCTGAACATCACTGATACATATAACTGCAGCACATCACTGACACATATAACTGCTTCACATCACTGATACATATAACCGCTTCACATCTCTGATACATATAACCGCTGCACATCACTGATACATATAACTGCAGCACATCACGGATACATATAACTGCTGCACATCACTGATACATATAACCGCTGCACATCACTTATACATATAACTGCAGCACATCACTGATACATATAACTGCAGCACATCTCTGATACATATAACTGCAGCACATCACTGATACATATAACCGCTCCACATCACTGATACATATAACCGCTGCATCTCACTGATACATATAACCTCTGCACATCACTGATACATATAACCTCTGAACATCACTGATACATATAACTGCTGCACATCACTGATACATATAACCACTGCACATCACTGATACATATAACTGCAGCACATCACTGATACATATAACTGCAGCACATCACTGATACATATAACTGCTGCACATCACTGATACATATAACTGCTGCACATCACTGATACATATAACTGCTGCACATCACTGATACATATAACCACTGCACATCACTGATACATATAACCGCTGCATATCACTGATACATATAACTGCTGCACATCACTGATACATATAACTGCTGCACATCACTGATACATATAACTGCAGCACATCACTGATACATATAACTGCTGCACATCTCTGATTTATATAACTGCAGCACATCACTGATACATATAACTGCTGCACATCTCTGATTTATATAACTGCAGCACATCAATGATACATATAACCGCTGCATATCACTGATACATATAACTGCTGCACATCACTGATATATATAACTGCTGCACATCACTGATACATATAACTGTAGCACATCACTGATACATATAACTGCTGCACATCACTGATACATATAACTGCTGCACATCACTGATACATATAACTGCAGCACATCACTGATACATATAACTGCTGCACATCACTGATACATATAACTGCAGCACATCACTGATACATATAACTGCTGCTCATCACTGATACATATAACTGCTGCATATCAATGATACATATAACCGCAGCACATCACTGATACATATAACTGCTGCACATCTCTGATACATATAACTGCTGCTCATCACTGATACATATAACGGCTGCACATCACTGATACATATAACTGCAGCACATCACTGATACATATAACCGCTACACATCACTGATACATATATCTGCTGCACATCACTGATACATATAACTGCTGCACATCACTGATACATATAACTGCTGCACATCACTGATACATATAACTGCAGCACATCACTGATACATATAACTGCTGCACATTACTGATACATATAACTGCTACACATCACTGATACATATAACTGCAGGACATCACTGATACATATAACTGCTGCACATCACTGATACATATAACTGCTGCACATCACTGATACATATAACTGCAGCACATCACTGATACATATAACTGCAGCACATCACTGATACATATAACCGATGCACATCACTGATACATATAACTGCAGCACATCACTGATACATATAACCGCTGCACATCACTGATACATATAACCGCTGCACATCTCTGATACATATAACCGCTGCACATCACTGATACATATAACCGCTGCACATTACTGATACATATAACTGCTACACATCACTGATACATATAACTGCTGCACATTACTGATACATATAACTGCAGCACATCACTGATACATATAACTGCTGCACATCACAGATACATATAACCGCAGCACATTACTGATACATATAACCGCTGCACATCACTGATACATATAACTGCAGCACATCTCTGATACATATAACTGCTGCACATCACTGATACATATAACTGCAGCACATCACTGATACATATAACTGCTGCACATTACTGATACATATAACTGCTGCACATCACTGATACATATAACCGCTGCACATCACTCATACATATAACCGCTGCACCTCACTGATACATATAACTGCAGCACCTCACTGATACATATAACTGCAGGACATCATTGATACATATAACCGCTGCACATCACTGATATATATAACTGCAGCACCTCACTGATACATATAACTGCAGCACATCACTGATATATATAACTGCAGCACCTCACTGATACATATAACTGCTGCACATCTCTGATACATATAACCGCTACACATCACTGATACATATAACTGCTGCACATCACTGATACATATAACTGCTGCACATCACTGATACATATAACTGCAGCACATCACTGATACATATAACTGCAGCACATCACTGATACATATAACTGCTGCACATCACTGATACATATAACTGCAGCACATCACTGATACATATAACTGCAGCACCTCACTGATACATATAACTGCTGCACATCACTGATACATATAACTGCTGCACATCACTGATATATATAACTGCTGCACATCACTGATACATATAACTGCAGCACATCACTGATACATATAACTGCAGCACATCACTGATACATATAACTGCTGCACATCACTGATACATATAACTGCTGCACATCACTGATATATATAACTGCTGCACATCACTGATATATATAACTGCTGCACATCACTGATACATATAACTGCAGCACATCACGGATACATATAACTGCTGCACATCACTGATACATAAAACTGCAGGACATCACTGATACATATAACTGCAGCACATCACTGATACATATAACTGCAGCACCTCACTGATACATATAACTGCTGCACATCACTGATACATATAACTGCTGCACATCACTGATACATATAACTGCTGCACATCACTGATACATATAACTGCAGCACATCACTGATACATGAAACTGCTGAACATCACTGATACATATAACTGCTGCATCTCACTGATACATATAACTGCAGCACATCACTGATACATATAACTGCTGCACATCACTGATACATATAACTGCTGAACATCACTGATACATATAACTGCTGCACATCACTGATACATATAACTGCTGCACATCACTGATACATATAACTGCAGCACATCACTGATACATATAACTGCTGCACATCACTGATACATATAACCTCTGCACATCACTGATACATATAACTGCTACACCTCACTGATACATATAAGGGCTGCACATCACTAATACATATAACTGCTGCACAATAATGATACATATAACCGCTGTATGTGACTCATACATATAACCGCTACACATCACTGATATAGATAACTGCTGCACCTTACTGATACATATAACTGCTTATAATCACTGATACATATAACTGCAGCACCTCACTGATACATATAACTGCTGCATCTCACTGATACATATAACCGCTACGCATCACTGATTCATATAACTGTTGCACACCATTGATACATATAACTGCAGCACATCACTGATACATATAACTGCTGAACCTCACTGATACATATAACCTCTGCACATCACTGATACATATAACTGCTGCACATCACTGACACATATAACAGCTGAACCTCACTGATACATATAACCTCTGCACATCACTGATACATATAACTGCTGCACATCACTGATACATATAACTGCTGCACATCACTGATACATATAACTGCTGCACATCACTGATACATATAACTGCTGCACATCACTGATACATATAACTGTTGCACACCATTGATACATATAACTGCTGAACCTCACTGATACATATAACCTCTGCACATCACTGATACATATAACCGCTGCACATCACTGATTCATATAACTGCTGCACATCACAGATACATATACCCTCTGCACATCACTGATTCATATAACTGCTGCACATCACTGATTCATATAACTGCTGCACATCACTGATACATATAACCGCTGCACATCACTGATACATATAACTGCTGCACATCACTGATACATATAACTGCTGAACATCACTAATACATATAACTGCTGCACATCACTGATACATATAACTGTAGCACATCACTGATACATATAACTGCTGCTCATCACTGATACATATAACTGCTAAAATAAGTGATACATATAACTGCAGCACATCACTGATACATATAACTGCAGCACATCACTGATACATATAACCGCTGCACATCACTGATACATATAACCGCTGCACATCACTGATACATATAACTGCTGCAAATCACTGATACATATAACCGCTGCAATAACTGTTAGATATAACTGCTGCACCTCACTGATACATATAAGGGCTGCACATCACTAATACATATAACTGCTGCACAATAATGATACATATAACCACTGTATGTGACTCATACATATAACCGCTACACATCACTGATATAGATAACTGAAGCACATCACTGATACATATAACTGCTGCACATCATCGATACATATAACTGCTGCACCTCACTGATACATATAACTGCTTATAATCACTGATACATATAACTGCTGCATCTCACTGATACATATAACAGCTACGCATCACTGATTCATATAACTGTTGCACACCATTGATACATATAACTGCTGAACCTCACTGATACATATAACCTCTGCACATCACTGATACATATAACCGATGCACATCACTGATACATATAACTGCTCCACATCACTGATACATATAACTGCTGCACATCACTGATACATATATCTGTTGCACACCATTGATACATATAACTGCTGAACCTCACTGATACATATAACCGCTGCACCTAATGGATACATATAACCTCTGCACATCACTGATACATATAACCGCTGCACATCACTGATACATATAACTGCTGCACATCACTGATATATATAACCGCTGCACATCACTGATTCACATAACTGTTGCACATCACTGATACATATAACTGCAGCACATCACTGATACATATAACTGTTGCACACCATTGATACATATAACTGCTGAACCTCACTGATACATATAACCGCTGCACCTAATGGATACATATAACCTCTGCACATCACTGATACATATATGCGCTGCACATCACTGATACATATAACCGCTGCACCTCACTGATACATATAACGGCTGCACATCACTGATACATATAACGGCTGCACATCACTGATACATATAACCGCTGCACATCACTGATACATATAACTGCTGCACATCACTGATACATATAACGGCTGCACATCACTGATACATATAACCGCTGCACATCACTGATACATATAACCGCTGCACATCACTGATACATATAACTGCTGCACATCACTGATACATATAACTGCAGCACATCACTGATACATATAACCGCTACACATCACTGATACATATATCTGCTGCACATCACTGATACATATAACTGCTGCACATCACTGATACATATAACTGCTGCACATCACTGATACATATAACTGCAGCACATCACTGATACATATAACTGCTGCACATTACTGATACATATAACTGCTACACATCACTGATACATATAACTGCAGGACATCACTGATACATATAACTGCTGCACATCACTGATACATATAACTGCTGCACATCACTGATACATATAACTGCAGCACATCACTGATACATATAACTGCAGCACATCACTGATACATATAACCGATGCACATCACTGATACATATAACTGCAGCACATCACTGATACATATAACCGCTGCACATCACTGATACATATAAACGCTGCACATCTCTGATACATATAACTGCTACACATCACTGATACATATAACTGCAGCACATCACTGATACATATAACTGCTGCACATCATCGATACATATAACTGCTGCACCTCAGTGATACATATAACTGCTTATAATCACTGATACATATAACTGCTGCATCTCAATGATACATATAACCGCTGCACATCACTGATACATATAACTGTTGCACACCATTGATACATATAACTGCTGAACCTCACTGATACATATAACCGCTGCACATCACTGATACATATAACTGCTGCACATCACTGATACATATAACTGCTGCACATTACTGATACATATAACTGCAGCACATCACTGATACATATAACTGCTGCACATCACTAATACATATAACTGTAGCACATCACTGATACATATAACTGCAGCACATCACTGATACATATAACTGCAGCACATCACTGATACATATAACTGCAGCACGTCACTGATACATATAACCGCTGCACGTCTCTGATACATATAACTGCAGCACATCACTGATACATATAACTGCAGCACATCACTGATACATATAACCGCTGCACGTCTCTGATACATATAACTGCAGCACATCACTGATACATATAACTGCAGCACATCACTGATACATTCAACTGCTGCACATCACTGATACATATAACTGCTGCACATGACTGATACATATAACTGCTGCAATAACTGATACATATAACTGCAGCACATCACTAATACATATAACTGCTGCAATAACTGATACATATAACTGCAGCACATCACTAATACATATAACTGTAGCACATCACTGATACATATAACTGCAGCACCTCACTGATACATATAACTGCTGCACATCACTGATACATATAACCTCTGCACATCACTGATACATATAACTGCTGCATATCACTGATACATATAACTGCAGCACATCACTGATACATATAAGCGCTGCATCTCACTAATACATATAACTGCTGCACATCACTGATACATATAACTGCTGCACATCACTGATACATATAACTACTGCATATCACCGATACATGTAACTGCTGCACATCACTGATACATATAACTGCAGCACATCACTAATACATATAACCGCTGCATCTCACTGATACAAATAACCGCTGCACCTGATGGATACATATAACTGCTGCACATCACTGATACATATAACTGCTGCATCTCACTGATACATACAACCGCTGCACAATAATGACACATATAACTGCTGCACATCACTGATACATATAACCGCTGCACAATAATGACACATATAACTGCTGCACATCACTGATACATATAACTGCAGCACATCACTGATACATATAACTGCTGCACATCACTGATACATATAACCGCTGCACAATAATGACACATATAACTGCAGCACATCACTGATACATATAACCGCTGCACCTAATGGATACATATAACTGCTGCACATCACTGATACATATAACCGCTGCACATCACGGATACATATAACTGCTGCACATCACTGATACATATAACTGCTGCATCTCACTGATACATATAACTGCTGCAAATCACTGATACATATAACTGCAGCACATCACTGTTACATATAACCGCTGCACCTGATGGATACATATAACTGCTGCACATCACTGATACATATAACTGCAGCACATCAGTGTTACATATAACTGCTGCACATCACTGATACATATAACTGCTGCACCTCACTGATACATATAACAGCTGCACATCACTGATACATATAACTGCTGCACCTCACTGATACATATAACCGCTGCACATCACTGATACATATAACTGCTGCACCTCACTGATACATATAACCGCTGCACATCACTAATACATATAACTGCTGCACCTCACTGATACATATAACTGCAGCACATCACTGATACATATAGCTGCTGCACATCACTGATACATATAACCGCTGCACATCACTGATACATATAACCGCTTCACATCACTGATACATATAACCGCTGCACATCACTGATACATATAACTGCTGCACATCACTGATACATATAACTGCTGCACCTCACTGATACATATAACCGCTGCACATCACTAATACATATAACTGCTGCACATCACTGATACATATAACTGTAGCACATCACTGATACATATAACTGCAGCACATCACGGATACATATAACTGCAGCACATCACGGATATATATAACTGCAGCACATCACTGATACATATAACTGCTACACATCACTGATACATATAACTGCTGCACCTCACTGATACATATAACTGCTGCACATCTCTGATACATATAACTGCAGCACATCACGGATACATATAACTGCAGCACATCACGGATACATATAACTGCTGCACATCACTGATACATATAACTGCTGCATATCACTGATACATATAACTGCAGCACATCACTGATACATATAACTGCTGCACATCACTGATACATATAACTGCTGCATATCACTGATACATATAACTGCAGCACATCACGGATACATATAACTGCAGCATGTCACTGATACATATAACTGAAGCACATCACTGATACATATAACTGCAGCACATCACTGATACATATAACTGCTGCACATCACTGATACATATAACTGCAGCACATCACTGATACATATAGCTGCTGCACATCACTGATACATATAACTGCAGCACATCACGGATACATATAACTGCAGCACATCACTGATACATATAACCGCTGCACATCACTAATACATATAACTGCTGCACATCACCGATACATATAACTGCAGCACATCACTGATACATATAACTGCTGCACATCACTGATACATATAACTGCAGCACATCACTGATACATATAACTGCTGAACCTCACTGATACATATAACTGCAGCACATCACTGATACATATAACTGCTGAACCTCACTGATACATATAACTGCAGCACATCACTAATACATATAACCGCTGCATCTCACTGATACATATAACCGCTGCACCTGATGGATACATATAACTGCTGCACATCACTGATACATATAACTGCTGCATCTCACTGATACATATAACTGCTGCAAATAACTGATACATACAACCGCTGCACAATAATGACACATATAACTGCTGCACATCACTGATACATATAACCGCTGCACAATAATGACACATATAACTGCTGCACATCACTGATACATATAACTGCAGCACATCACTGATACATACAACCGCTGCACAATAATGACACATATAACTGCTGCACATCACTGATACATATAACCGCTGCATCTCACTGATACATATAACCGCTGCACCTAATGGATACATATAACTGCTGCACATCACTGATACATATAACCGCTGCACATCACGGATACATATAACTGCTGCACATCACTGATACATATAACTGCTGCATCTCACTGATACATATAACTGCTGCAAATCACTGATACATATAACTGCAGCACATCACTGTTACATATAACCGCTGCACCTGATGGATACATATAACTGCTGCACATCACTGATACATATAACTGCAGCACATCAGTGTTACATATAACTGCTGCACATCACTGATACATATAACTGCTGCACCTCACTGATACATATAACAGCTGCACATCACTGATACATATAACTGCTGCACCTCACTGATACATATAACCGCTGCACATCACTGATACATATAACTGCTGCACCTCACTGATACATATAACCGCTGCACATCACTGATACATATAACTGCTGCACCTCACTGATACATATAACCGCTGCACATCACTAATACATATAACTGCTGCACCTCACTGATACATATAACTGCAGCACATCACTGATACATATAGCTGCTGCACATCACTGATACATATAACCGCTGCACATCACTGATACATATAACCGCTTCACATCACTGATACATATAACCGCTGCACATCACTGATACATATAACTTCTGCACATCACTGATACATATAACTGCTGCACCTCACTGATACATATAACCGCTGCACATCACTAATACATATAACTGCTGCACATCACTGATACATATAACTGCAGCACATCTCTGATACATATAACTGCTGCTCATCACTGATACATATAACGGCTGCACATCACTGATACATATAACCGCTACACATCACTGATACATATATCTGCTGCACATCACTGATACATATAACTGCTGCACATCACTGATACATATAACTGCTGCACATCACTGATACATATAACTGCAGCACATCACTGATACATATAACTGCTGCACATTACTGATACATATAACTGCTACACATCACTGATACATATAACTGCAGGACATCACTGATACATATAACTGCTGCACATTACTGATACATATAACTGCTACACATCTCTGATACATATAACCGCTACACATCACTGATACATATAACTGCTGCACATCACTGATACATATAACTGCTGCACATCACTGATACATATAACTGCTGAACATCACTGATACATATAACTGCAGCACATCACTGATACATATAACTGCAGCACATCACTGATACATATAACTGCAGCACATCACTGATACATATAACCGATGCACATCACTGATACATATAGCTGCTGCACATCACTGATACATATAACTGCTGCACATTACTGATACATATAACTGCAGCACATCACTGATACATATAACTGCAGCACATCACTGATACATATAACCGATGCACATCACTGATACATATAACTGCAGCACATCACTGATACATATAACCGCTGCACATCACTGATACATATAACCGCTGCACATCTCTGATACATATAACCGCTGCACATCACTGATACATATAACCGCTGCACATTACTGATACATATAACTGCTACACATCACTGATACATATAACTGCTGCACATTACTGATACATATAACTGCAGCACATCACTGATACATATAACTGCTGCACATCACAGATACATATAACCGCAGCACATTACTGATACATATAACCGCTGCACATCACTGATACATATAACTGCAGCACATCTCTGATACATATAACTGCTGCACATCACTGATACATATAACTGCAGCACATCACTGATACATATAACTGCTGCACATTACTGATACATATAACTGCTGCACATCACTGATATATATAACTGCAGCACATCACTGATACATATAACCGCTGCACATCACTCATACATATAACCGCTGCACCTCACTGATACATATAACTGCAGCACCTCACTGATACATATAACTGCAGGACATCACTGATACATATAACCGCTGCATATCTCTGATACATATAACCGCTGCACATCACTGATATATATAACTGCAGCACCTCACTGATACATATAACTGCAGCACATCACTGATATATATAACTGCAGCACCTCACTGATACATATAACTGCTGCACATCTCTGATACATATAACCGCTACACATCACTGATACATATAACTGCTGCACATCACTGATACATATAACTGCTGCACATCACTGATACATATAACTGCAGCACATCACTGATACATATAACTGCAGCACATCACTGATACATATAACTGCTGCACATCACTGATACATATAACTGCAGCACATCACTGATACATATAACTGCAGCACCTCACTGATACATATAACTGCTGCACATCACTGATACATATAACTGCTGCACATCACTGATACATATAACTGCAGCACATCACTGATACATATAACTGCAGCACATCACTGATACATATAACTGCTGCACATCACTGATACATATAACTGCTGCACATCACTGATATATATAACTGCTGCACATCACTGATATATATAACTGCTGCACATCACTGATACATATAACTGCAGCACATCACTGATACATATAACTGCAGCACCTCACTGATACATATAACTGCTGCACATCACTGATACATATAACTGCTGCACATCACTGATACATATAACTGCAGGACATCACTGATACATATAACTGCAGCACATCACGGATACATATAACTGCTGCACATCACTGATACATAAAACTGCAGGACATCACTGATACATATAACTGCAGCACATCACTGATACATATAACTGCAGCACCTCACTGATACATATAACTGCTGCACATCACTGATACATATAACTGCTGCACATCACTGATACATATAACTGCTGCACATCACTGATACATATAACTGCAGCACATCACTGATACATGAAACTGCTGAACATCACTGATACATATAACTGCTGCATCTCACTGATACATATAACTGCAGCACATCACTAATACATATAACTGCTGAACATCACTGATACATATAACTGCAGCACATCACTGATACATATAACTGCTGCACATCACTGATACATATAACTGCTGAACATCACTGATACATATAACTGCTGCACATCACTGATACATATAACTGCAGCACATCACTGATACATATAACTGCTGCACATCACTGATACATATAACCTCTGCACATCACTGATACATATAACTGCTACACCTCACTGATACATATTAAGGGCTGCACCATCACTACATACATATAACTGCTTGCACAATAATGATACATATAACCGCTGTATGTGACTCATACATATAACCGCTACACATCACTTGGTATATAGATAACTGCTGCACCTTACTGATTACATATAACCTGCTTATATCACTGCATACATATAACTGCAGCACCGCACTGATACATATAACTGGCTGCATCTCACTGTACATATAACCGCTACAGCATCACTGATTCATATAACTGTTGCACCACCATTGATATCTATATACTGCAGCACATCACTGATACATTAACTGCAGCACCTCACTGATTATATAATGCTGAACCTCACTGATACATATAACCTCTGCACAGCACTGGGGATACTTAGTAACTGCTGCACATCACTGCGACACATATAACAGCTGAACCCACTGATACATACCTTCTGCACAGCACCTGATACATATAACTCTGCTGCACATCACTGATACATATAACCTGCTGCACATCACTGATACATATAACCTGCTGCACATCACTGATACATATAACTGCTAGCACATCACTGATACATATAACTGCTGCACATCACTGATACATATAACTGCTGCACATCACTGATACATATATCTGCTGCACATCACTGATACATATAACTGCTGCACATCACTGATACATATAACTGCTGCACATCACTGATACATATAACTGCAGCACATCACTGATACATATAACTGCTGCACATTACTGATACATATAACTGCTTCACATCACTGTTACATATAACTGCAGACATCACTGATACATATAACTGCAGCACATCACTGATACATATACTGCTGCACATCACTGATACATATAACCGCATGCACATCACTGATACATATAACTGCAGCACATCACTGATACATATAACCGATGCACATCACTGATACATGTAACTGCTGCACATCTCTGATACATATACCTGCTACACATCACTGATACATATAACCGCTGCAGATCACTGATACATATAACTGCTGCATATCACTGATACATATAACTGCAGCACATCACTGATACATATAACCGCTGCAGATCACTGATACATATAACTGCTGCATATCACTGATACATATAACTGCAGCACATCACTGATACATATAACTGCTGCACATCACTGATACATATAACTGCAGCACATCACTGATACATATAACCGCTGCAGATCACTGATACATATAACTGCTGCATATCACTGATACATATAACTGCTGCCCATCACTGATACATATAACTGCAGCACATCACTGATACATATAACTGCAGCACATCACTGATACATATAACTGCAGCACATCACTGATACATATAACTGCTGCATATCACTGATACATATAACTGCTGCACATCACTGATATATATAACTGCTGCACATCACTGATACATATAACTGCAGCACATCACTGATACATATAACTGCTGCACATCACTGATACATATAACCGCTGCACATCACTGATACATATAACTGCAGCACATCACTGATACATATAACTGCAGCACATCACTGATACATATAACCGCAGCATATCACTGATACATATAACTGCTGCACATCACTGATACATATAACTGCTGCACATCACTGATATATATAACTGCTCCACATCACTGATACATATAACCGCTGCATATCACTGATACATATAACTGCTCCACATCACTGATACATATAACAGCTGCATATCACTGATACATATAACCGCTGCATATCACTGATACATATAACCGCTGCACATCACTGATACATATAACTGCTGCACATCACTGATACATATAACTGCTGCACATCACTGATACATATAACTGCAGCACATCACTGATACATATAACCGCAGCATATCACTGATACATATAACTGCTGCACATCACTGATACATATAACTGCTGCACATCACTGATACATATAACTGCTGCACATCACTGATACATATAACTGCAGCACATCACTGATACATATAACTGCAGCATATCACTGATACATATAACTGCTGCACATCACTGATACATATAACTGCTGCACATCACTGATACATATAACCGCTGCATATCACTGATACATATAACTGCTGCATCTCACTGATACATATAACCGCTGCACATCACTGATATATATAACTGCTTCACATCACTGATACATATAACTGATGCACATCACTGATACATATAACTGCAGCACATCACTGATACATATAACTGCTGCATATCACTGATACATATAACTGCTGCATATCACTGATACATATAACTGCTTCACATCACTGATACATATAACTGCTTCACATCACTGATACATATAACTGCTGCACATCACTGATACATATAACTGCAGTACATCACTGATACATATAACTGCTGCACATCACTGATACATATAACTGTAGCACATCACTGATACATATAACTGCAGCACATCACTGATACATATAACTGTAGCACATCACTGATACATATAACTGTAGCACATCACTGATACATATAACCGCTGCACATCACTGATATATATAACTGCAGCACATCACTGATACATATAACTGCTGCACATCACTGATACATATAACCGCAGCATATCACTGATACATATAACCGCTGCACATCACTGATACATATAACTGCAGCACATCACTGATACATATAACCGCTGCAGATCACTGATACATATACCTGCTGCACATCACTGATACATATAACTGCTGCACATCACTGATACATATAACTGCTGCACGTCACTGATACATATAACTGCAGCACGTCACTGATACATATAACTGCAGCACATCACTGATACATATAACTGCAGCACATCACTGATACATATAACTGCAGCACATCACTGATATATATAACTGCAGCACATCACTGATACATATAACTGCTGCATATCACTGATACATATAACTGCTGCACATCACTGATACATATAACTGCAGCACATCACTGATACGTATAACTGCTGCATATCACTGATACATAGACTGCTGCACATCACTGATACATATAACTGCAGCACATCACTGATACATATAACCGCTGCAGATCACTGATACATATAACTGCTGCATATCACTGATACATATAACTGCAGCACATCACTGATACATATAACCGCTGCAGATCACTGATACATATAACTGCTGCATATCACTGATACATATAACTGCAGCACATCACTGATACATATAACTGCTGCACATCACTGATACATATAACTGCAGCACATCACTGATACATATAACCGCTGCAGATCACTGATACATATAACTGCTGCATATCACTGATACATATAACTGCTGCACATCACTGATATATATAACTGCAGCACATCACTGATACATATAACTGCAGCACATCACTGATACATATAACTGCAGCACATCACTGATACATATAACTGCTGCATATCACTGATACATATAACTGCTGCACATCACTGATATATATAACTGCTGCACATCACTGATACATATAACTGCAGCACATCACTGATACATATAACTGCTGCACATCACTGATACATATAACCGCTGCACATCACTGATATATATAACTGCAGCACATCACTGATACATATAACTGCTGCACATCACTGATACATATAACTGCAGCACATCACTGATACATATAACTGCTGCACATCACTGATACATATAACCGCAGCATATCACTGATACATATAACTGCTGCACATCACTGATACATATAACTGCTGCACATCACTGATACATATACCTGCTGCACATCACTGCTACATATAACTGCAGCACATCACTGATATATATAACTGCTGCACATCACTGATACATATAACTGCAGCACATCACTGATATATATAACTGCAGCACATCACTGATACATATAACTGCAGCACATCACTGATACATATAACTGCAGCACATCACTGATACATATAACTGCTGCACATCACTGATACATATAACTGCTGCACATCACTGATATATATAACTGCTGCATATCACTGATACATATAACTGCTGCACATTACTGATACATATAACTGCTGCACATCACTGATACATATAACTGCTGCATATCACTGATACATATAACTGCTGCACATCACTGATACATATAACTGCTGCACATCACTGATACATATAACCCCAGCACATCACTGATACATATAACTGCTGCACATCACTGATACATATAACCCCAGCACATCACTGATACATATAACCGCTGCACATCACTGATACATATAACTGCTGCACATCACTGATATATATAACTGCAGCACATCACTGATACATATAACTGCTGCACATCACTGATACATATAACTGCTGCACCTCATTGATACATATAACTGTTGCACCTCACTGATACATATAACTGCTGCACCTCATTGATACATATAACTGCTGCACCTCACTGATACATATAACTGCTGCACATCAATGATACATATAACTGCTGCACATTACTGATACATATAACTGCTGCACATTACTGATACATATAACTGCTGCACATCACTGATATATATAACTGCAGCACATCACTGATACATATAACTGCTGCACATCACTGATACATATAACTGCTGCACATCACTGATACATATAACCGCAGCACATCACTGATACATATAACTGCTGCACATCACTGATACATATAACTGCTGCACCTCATTGATACATATAACTGTTGCACCTCACTGATACATATAACTGCTGCACCTCATTGATACATATAACTGCTGCACCTCACTGATACATATAACTGCTGCACATCAATGATACATATAACTGCTGCACATTACTGATACATATAACTGCAGCACATCACTGATACATATAACTGTAGCACATCACTGATACATATAACTGCTGCACCTCATTGATACATATAACTGCTGCACCTCATTGATACATATAACTGCTGCACCTCACTGATACATATAACTGCTGCACATCACTGATACATATAACTGCTGCACATCACTGATATATATAACTGCAGCACATCACTGATACATATAACTGCTGCACATCACTGATACATATAACTGCAGCACACCACTGATACATATAACTGCAGCACATCACTGATACATATAACTGCTGCACATCACTGATACATATAACTGCAGCATACCACTGATATATATAACTGCAGCATATCACTGATATATATAACTGCTGCACATCACTGATACATATAACCGCTGCACATCACTGATACATATAACCGCTGCACATCACTGATATATATAACTGCTGCACATCACTGATACATATAACTGCAGCACATCACTGATACATATAACCGCTGCACTTTACTGATTCATATAACTGCTGCACATCACTGATACATATAACCGCAGCACATCACTGATACATATAACTGCTGCACATCACTGATACATATAACTGCTGCACCTCATTGATACATATAACTGTTGCACCTCACTGATACATATAACTGCTGCACCTCATTGATACATATAACTGCTGCACCTCACTGATACATATAACTGCTGCACATCAATGATACATATAACTGCTGCACATTACTGATACATATAACTGCAGCACATCACTGATACATATAACTGTAGCACATCACTGATACATATAACTGCTGCACCTCATTGATACATATAACTGCTGCACCTCATTGATACATATAACTGCTGCACCTCACTGATACATATAACTGCTGCACATCACTGATACATATAACTGCTGCACATCACTGATATATATAACTGCAGCACATCACTGATACATATAACTGCTGCACATCACTGATACATATAACTGCAGCACACCACTGATACATATAACTGCAGCACATCACTGATACATATAACTGCTGCACATCACTGATACATATAACTGCAGCATACCACTGATATATATAACTGCAGCATATCACTGATATATATAACTGCTGCACATCACTGATACATATAACCGCTGCACATCACTGATACATATAACCGCTGCACATCACTGATATATATAACTGCTGCACATCACTGATACATATAACTGCTGCACATCACTGATACATATAACTGTAGCACATCACTGATACATATAACTGCTGCACATCACTGATACATATAACTGCAGCACATCACTGATACATATAACTGCTGCACATCACTGATACATATAACTGCTGCACATCACTGATACATATAACCGCTGCACATCACTAATACATATAACTGCAGCACATCACTGATACATATAACTGCAGCACATCACTGATACATATAACTGCTGCACATCTCTGATACATATAACCGCTGCACATCACTGATATATATAACTGCAGCACATCACTGATACATATAACTGCTGCACATCACTGATATATATAACTGCTGCACATCACTGATACATATAACCGCAGCATATCACTGATACATATAACTGCTTCACATCACTGATACATATAACTGCTGCACATCACTGGTACATATAACCGCAGCACATCACTGATACATATAACTGCTGCACATCACTGATACATATAACCGCTGCACATCACTGATACATATAACTGCTGCACCTCATTGATACATATAACTGCTGCACCTCACTGATATATATAACCGCAGCACATCACTGATACATATAACTGCTGCACATCACTGATACATATAACTGCTGCACCTCATTGATAAATATAACTGCTGCACATCACTGATACATATAACTGCTGCACATCAATGATACATATAACCTCTGCACATCACTGATACATATAACTGCTGCACAACACTGATACATATAACTGCAGCACATCACTGATACATATAACTGATGAACATCACTGATATATATATAACTGCAGCACATCACTGATACATATAACTGCTGCACATCACTGATACATATAACTGCAGCACATCACTGATATATATAACTGCTGCACATCACTGATACATATAACTGCTGCACATCACTGATACATATAACCGCTGCACATCACTGATACATATAACTGCTGCAGCTCATTGATACATATAACTGCAGCACATCACTGATACATATAACTGCAGCACATCACTGATACATATAACTGTAGCACATCACTAATACATATAACTGCTGCACATCACTGATACATATAACTGCAGCACATCACTGATACATATAACTGCTGCACATCACTGCTACATATAACTGCAGCACATCACTGATATATATAACTGCAGCACATCACTGATACATATAACTGCTGCACCTCATTGATACATATAACTGCTGCACCTCATTGATACATATAACTGCAGCACATCTCTGATACATATAACTGCTGCACATCACTGATACATATAACTGCTGCACATCACTGATACATATAACTGCAGCACATCACTGATACATATAACTGCTGCACATCACTGATACATATAACCGCTGCACATCACTGATACATATAACTGCAGCACATCACTGATATATATAACTGCAGCACATCAATGATACATATAACTGCAGCACATCACTGATACATATAACTGCAGCACATCACTGATACATATAACTGCAGCACATCACTGATACATAAAACTGCTGCACATCAATGATACATATAACTGTAGCGAATCACTGATACATATAACTGCTGCAGCTCATTGATACATATAACTGCAGCACATCACTGATACATATAACTGCTGCACATCTCTGATACATATAACTGCAGAACATCACTGATACATATAACCTCTGAACATCACTGATACATATAACTGCTGCACCTCACTGATACATATAACTGCTGCACCTCATTGATACATATAACTGCAGCACATCACTGATACATATAACTGTAGGACATCACTGATACATATAACTGCTGCAGCTCATTGATACATATAACTGCTGCACCTCACTGATTCATATAACTGTAGCACATCACTGATACATATAACTGCTGCACCTCACTGATACATATAACTGCTGCACATCACTGATACATATAACCGCTGCACATCACTGATACATATAACTGCTGCACCTCATTGATACATATAACTGCTGCACCTCACTGATACATATAACTGCTGCACCTCATTGATACATATAACTGCTGCACATCACTGATACATATAACTGCTGCACATCAATGATACATATAACTGCTGCACATTACTGATACATATAACTGCTGCACATCACTGATACATATAACTGCTGCACCTCATTGATACATATAACTGCTGCACATCAATGATACATATAACTGCTGCACATCACTGATACATATAACTGCTGCAGCTCATTGATACATATAACTGCTGCACCTCACTGATACATATAACTGCAGCACATCACTGATACATATAACTGTAGCACATCACTGATACATATAACTGCTGCACATCACTGATACATATAACTGCGGCACATCTCTGATACATATAACTGCTGCACATCACTGATACATATAACTGCTGCACCTCAATGATACATATAACTGCTGCACCTCACTGATACATATAACTGCTGCACATCACTGATACATATAACTGCTGCTCATCACTGATACATATAACTGCTGCTCATCAATGATACATATAACTGCTGCACATCACTGATACATATAACTGCGGCACATCTCTGATACATATAACTGCTGCACATCACTGATACATATAACTGCTGCACATCACTGATACATATAACTGCTGCACCTCACTGATACATATAACTGCTGCACATCACTGATACATATAACTGCTGCTCATCACTGATACATATAACTGCTGCTCATCAATGATACATATAACTGCTGCACATCACTGATACATATAACTGCGGCACATCTCTGATACATATAACTGCAGCACATCACTGATACATATAACCGCTGCACATCACTGATACATATAACTGTAGCACATCACTGATACATATAACTGCAGCACATCACTGATACATATAACTGCTGCACATCACTGATACATATAACTGCAGCACATTACTGATACATATAACTGCAGCACATCACTGATACATATAACTGTAGCACATCACTGATACATATAACTGCAGCACATCACTGATACATATAACTGCTGCACATCACTGATACATATAACTGCAGCACATCACTGATACATATAACTGCAGCACATCACGTGGGTGAGAGATGGGGGGAAGATACATGGGCGGGAGAGGGGGGAAGAGACACAGGGGAGGGAGTGGGGGGAAAGAGACACAGGGGTGAGAGAGGGGGGAAAGAGACACGGAAGGAGATTGAGGCAAAGAGACACAGGGGATGGAGAGGGGGCGAAGAGACACATGACAGGAAGAGGGGGCAAAGAGACATGGGTGGAGGGGGCAAGAGACACAGGGAAGGGAGAGTGGGGCAAAGAGACACAGGGGAGGGAGAGGGGGGAAGAGACACATGGCAGGAAAAGGGGTTAAAGAGACACGGTGGGTAGGGATGTAGAGACACAGGGGAGGGAGAGGGGGGAAAGAGACACAGGGGAGGGAGTGGGGGGAAGAGACACAGGGGAGGGAGAGGGGGGAAGAGACACATGGCAGGAAGAGGGGGTAAAGAGACATGGTGGGTAGGGATGTAGAGACACAGGGGAGGGAGATGGGGGGAAGAGACACAAAGGAGGGAGAGGGGGTAAAGAGACACAGGGGAGGGAAGGGGGAAAGAGACACAGGGGAGAGAGGAAGGGGGAAAGAGACACAGGGGAGGGGTGAAGAGACATGGGGGGGGGGGAGAGAAAAATGAAATATTATCCCATGAGGGAGGCCCACAATGAGCGCTAAGTACGAAGCCTGCAATGGTTGCTGAAGGCGCTAATTGCAAGACTCACAGAGAGGAAAGAGAAGGAGAGAAGAGAAGGGACACAGAAGAAGGGAAGGAGAGAGAAGAAGTCATAGCTTGTGTGGCAAACAACAGCATTGCGAGGCTTCAAAATGTTATGGCGTCATTTTTGATGGGCAAGTCAAAAATGACGCCATAACGAAAATCGACACTCGAAAATCCCCTAATCGAGAGAAAAAATGGCCCCCGAAAAATACCAAAACGAAGCTACACGATCCCTAAGCACGTCATACACTGCCAGGCACATACGACTTTTACACAGGACTGTACGAGGTACAAAATACACTATTAGGGAGGACGCTAAATGCTCCACACCCGCGTAACACATACACACTCGCCGCCATTTTACAACACTAACTGCAAACTAATAACATTACTATTACACAATGCGGAAGTACACAGCTACACTAACGGCTTCCCCTCGCGCACGCAGCCTATTTACACTACACACTGCACACATTGCTGACACTTACACCTCAGCTCCACAACACTGCAAACCTACATTGTATGCTGCAGGAACATCATAACAGATTGTCAGCTCTTCAGCACAATGCTTCCTGCATATATTAATGACAAATAGGTAAAGTATATTAATTTATGATTTCATTCATTAATTAATTATCATTAAAAAATACATAGACAAAAAAAAAAAAAACAGATGATAAACGCCAAAGGTGCTCAGTTCGCACCTCACAAAGAGCGCCAACGGTGTTAAGAGGAGCAAAACTACACTCACAATGAGCGCCGAAGGTACTCAGAGGACTAAAAGCCTACATTGTGTGGCAAACAGCATTACATGACTTACAATTTTATTGCCGTCATTTTTTGACGGGCAAGTCACTAGAATAATAATAATAATGATAATAGTTATCCCCATGGGACTGTACTACTTCCTAAGTCCGTTCAGAGCTGCGCAAGCTGCAGAGGAAGATACAGGGGAGGGGGGAGGAAGACACAGGAGAGAGGGGGAAGAAGACACAGGGGAGAGGGGGAGGAAGACACAGGAGAGGGGAGGGGGAGGAAGACACAGGAGAGAGGGGGAAGAAGACACAGGGGAGAGGGGGGAGGAAGACACAGGAGAGGGGAGGGGGAGGAAGACAGAGGGGAGGGGGAAAGACACAGGGAAAGAGGGGAATTGACACAAGGGAGGGGAGAGGTGGGGGAAGAGACACATGGGAGAAGACACAGGGGAGAGGGGGAGAAGACACAGGGGAGAGGGGGGAGGAAGACACAGGAGAGGGGAGGGGGAGGAAGACAGAGGGGAGGGGGAAAGACACAGGGAAAGAGGGGAATTGACACGAGGGAGGGGAGAGGTGGGGGAAGAGACACATGGGAGAAGACACAGGGGAGAGGGGGAGAAGACACAGGGGAGAGGGGGGAGGAAGACACAGGAGAGGGGAGGGGGAGGAAGACAGAGGGGAGGGGGAAAGACACAGGGAAAGAGGGGAATTGACACAAGGGAGGGGAGAGGTGGGGGAAGAGACACATGGGAGAAGACACAGGGGAGAGGGGGAGAAGACACAGGGGAGAGGGGGAGAAGACACAGGGAAGAGGGGAGGAAGACACAGGGGTGGGGGGTGGAATACACAGGGGAGGGGGGTGGAATACACAGGGGAGGGGGAGGAAGACACGGGGAGAAGGGGAGGAAGACACAGGGTAGAGGGGGAGGAAGACACAGGGGAGAGGGGGAGGAAGACACAGGCGAGAGGGGGAGGAAGGCACAGGGGCAGGGGGAGGGGGAGGAAGACACAGGGGAGTGGGGAGGAAGACACATGTGAGAGGGGGAGGAAGACACATAGGAGTGGAAAGACACAGGGGAGGGGAGAGGGGGAAGCGACACAGGGGACGCGAGAGGGGTGGAAGAGACACAGGGGAGAGGTGAGGGGAAGAGAAATAGGGGGGAGAGACACAATGGAGTGGGGAGGAAGACACATGTGAGAGGGGGAGGAAGACACATAGGAGGGAAAAGACACACGGGAGGGGATAGGGGAGGAGAGACACGCATCGTGCATGCTTGTTCTCCCTCACAGATAATGGCAAAGTGTGAGTGTTGTGCCTGTGCAGTAAACTCTTTATTATAGCAGACTAGCGACTAGCGACTAATGACGGCAATAAAATTGTAAGGCAGGTAATGCTGTTTGGTGGAGACGCGCAGTGAATGGCTTTTGTGTTTATTGTGGTTTTTTTTTTGTTGTTTTTGTGTATATTTGTTTTTGTATAGTAATGAAATAATTAATACATTAATAAACTTTACCTATTTGGAAGTAATATATGCAGAAAGCATTGTGCTGAAGAGCTGACAATCTGTTTTGATGTTCCTGCAGCATATAATGTAGATTTGCACTGTTGTTGAGCTGAGGTGTAAAGTGTCAGCAATGTGTGCAGTGTAAATAGGCTGCGTGCGCGAGGGAAAGCCGTTAGGGTAGCTGTGTACTTCCGCATTGTGTAAGTTAGTGTTGTAAAATGGCGGCTAATGTGTATGTGCTACGCGGCTGTGGATGATTTAGCGTCCTTGCTAATGGTGTATCTTGTACCTCGTACGACTTTTTGGAAAATCCGTATTTGCTTGGTGGTGTTTTGCGTGTTTAGGGTCCTGTAGCCTCGTTTTTGTTTTTTTCGGCTGCCATTTTTTTCTCTCGCTTAGGGAATTTTCGTGTGTCTAAACTGTGGAATTTGGACTTAAATTGAGCTGTAACTTCACCTGCAGAGGTCCTGGGTGGCCCCCCCCCCCCCCCCCCCCACCTTGCTGTGGGTAAGCTTTTTATGTATTTGTTGTGTTTTTAATGTTTTTATGTGCGCGCGGTTCGGGCGTTAAGGTCGTATATTTTGTAATGTTTTTTTTTCTAAGTCTTTGTGAGGATCCGCACTTGCGGGCTGAAAGTCGTAGGGGGTCGTAGGGATGAGCGCCTATGGTGCTCATCACCAGCGCAAGGAGCGCCTACGGCGCTCCTTGCCAGCAACTGCGGCCCGCTCGCTACTCGAGCCCGCAGCGTTAGCAATGACCCGCATGCTCACAAGTATATATGTGATATTTATTATCACATATAATAGTTGGTAAACTGCGAGACGTCGTCACGCTTTGCGGGACTTAGAAAAAAAAAATGAGACGCAGGAGCTTACAGGATTAGCGGCTGAACAAAAAAAAAACACACTAAATACACACAAAAAATTTACAAAAACATCACAGACAGAACGGGGCAACAGCCAGGACGTCTGTGAGTGAGGTGGAACACAAATTTAACTCGATTTGGACGACTTTCGCCACACGAAAATCGCCTAAGAGAGGAAAAAAATGTCTGTTGAAAAAAATGAAAACGAGACCACGCAAAACACTGCAAAACACGTAGCACTTTACGCATCATACTACGACCAACAAGATACACTATTACAGAAGCAGGAAAATGCTCACGAGACGCGTATCACATTAATAACATTACGAGTATACAATGCGGCTTTACACAATAAACCAACGGCTTTACCTCGCGCACGCAGCCTATTTAGATGCACAGTTCAAACATTCATTACACTTTATAAGGAGGGCACTAACACTCAAAATGTATATTCTATGCAGACGCAAAATACAGATTGTTAGCTCTTCAGCCTATTGCTCGCTGCATATATCAATTATAAATAATTAAAGTATATTAATTTATTGAATAAATTATTAATTATTACTTAACTACATATACATAGAAATATATATCTCTCTCAGAGGACCAAAAGTAAACAACAGTGGAGGCATGCAATGTGCGCCGAAGGTCCTCACAGTACAAAACGGTTTCAATTAGGTCTCAAACAGCATTCCTATGGCTTAAAATGTTATTGCCCCATCATTTGACGGGCAAGTCGCTAGTAAATATATATATAGTGCTTAGATAGATAGATAGATAGATAGATAGATAGATAGATAGATAGACAGATAGATACAGTGACTTGCAAAAGTATTTACCCCATTGACTTTTTACCTATTTTGTTACATTACAGCCTTCAAGTTCAATGTTTTGTTAATCTGAATTTTATGTGATGGATCAGAACACAATAGTCTAAGTTAGTGAAGTGAAATGAGAGAAATATATACATAAAACAATTTTTTAGAAACAGAAAATTGTCATGTGCTTATGTATTCACCCCCTTTGTTATGAAGCCCATGAAAAGCTCTGGTGCAACCAATTACCTTCAGAAGTCACATAATTAGTGAAATTATGTCCACCTGTGTGCAATCTAAGTGTCACATGATCTGTCATTACATATACACACCTTTTTTGAAAGGCCCCAGGGGCTGCAACACCTAAGCAAGACGTACCACTAACCAAACACTGCCATGAAGACCAAGGAACTCTCCAAACAAGTAAGGGACAATGTTGTTGAGAAGTACAAGTCAGGGTTAGGTTATAAAAAATGTCCAAATCTTTAATTACCCCCAGGAGCACCATCAAATCTATCATAACCAAATGGAAAGAACATGGCACAACAGCAAACCTGCCAAGAGACGAGCGCCCACCAAAACTCACGGACCAGGCAAGGAGGGCATTAATCAGAGAGGAAGCACAGAGACCTAAGGTAATTCTGGAGGAGCTGCAGAGTCCCACAGCAGAGACTGGAGGATCTGTACATAGGACGACAATAAGCTATACGCTCCATAGAGTTGGGCTTTATGGCAGAGTGGCCAGAAGAAAGCCATTACTTTCAGCAAAAAACAAAATGGCACATTTTGAGTTTGAGAAAAGGCATGTGGGAGACTCCCAAAATGTATGGAGGAAGGTGCTCTGGTCTGATGAGACTAAAATGTAACTTATGGCGCAAACCCAACACATCACATCACCCAAAGATCACCATCCCCACAGTGAAACATGGTGGTGGCAGCATCATGCTGTGGGGATGTTTTTCAGCAGCCGGGACTGGGAAACTGGTCAGAGTTGAGAGAAAGATGGATGGTGCTAAATACAGGGATATTCTAGAGCAAAACCTGTACCACTCTGTGCGTGATTTGAGGCTAGGACGGAGGTTCACCTTCCAGCAGGACAATGACCCCAAACACACTGCTAAAGCAACACTTGGGGGGTTTAAGGGGAAACATGTAAATGTGTTGGAATGGCCTAGTCACAGCCCAGACCTCAATCCAATAGAAAATCTGTGGTAAGACTTAAAGATTGCTGATCACAAGCGCAAACCATCCAACTTGAAGGAGCTGGAGCAGTTTTGCGAGGAGGAATGGGCAAAAATCCCAGTGGTAAGATGTGGCAAGCTCATAGAGACTTATCCAAAGCGACTTGGAGCTGTGATTGCGGCAAAAGGTGGCTCTACAAAGTATTGACTTTAGGGGGGTGAATAGTTATGCACATTGACTTTTTCTGTTATTTTGTCCTATTTGTTGTTTGCTTAACAATAATTAAAAAAAAACATCTTCAAAGTTGTGGGCATCTTCTGTAAATTAAATGATGCAAATCCTCAAACAATCCATGTTAATAACAGGTTATGAGGCAACAAAACAAGAAAAATGCCAAAGGGGGCGAATACTTTTGCAAGGCACTGTAGATAGATAGATAGATGATAGACAGATAGATAGATAGATAGATAGATAGATAGATAGATAGATAGATAGATAGATCAGATTTTAGTGGTTGGTTGGTTAGAAGTTGTGACATTATCTGCTATAAATTCATTTATATATTTTGTTTGTATATCTAAACCTAATTTTATTAACAAGTACTTAAAAGCTCTGTTTTTACTCACTGAAACCTTCCAAATAGTCACTAGAAAGGGTTGCCCCATGCACACGGTGTCTCTGTACTACTAGATACACTAGCCAATCAGATTGTCTCTCAGCAGCATTTCAAAACATGGTGTTGAGAAACAGTCTGTGATTGGCTAGTATTTCTAGTACCAAAGAAACACTCTGTGCATAAGCTGCTGGGGGCAGGGCTTTGTCGGGGCATCCATATTGTTACCTGGCTAATGACATAGATATGTTAACAAGCATACTGATATGTTTAAAGTGCTAGACTCACCTCATCCTTCTTCACCCATGGGGACCGGCAAGTAAGGTCGTAGGGTGTAGCAGTCCCAGGACCAGCTATTGAGGGTCACTGATCTGGAGGAAGTAATATTAATATATTGTACATGTGCCAGGTATCTCACCCGCCGGGCGCTGGCGATATCTCTTCCTCATTACGGATTAAGTGACTAAGACTGTGACTGATCCTATTGTGACAGGTTTATTACTCACTCTCCATATCATATTCTGTATATATCGTCTGAATATTGTTAATATACTAAAAGATAAAAGTACTTCCATATTTTCCACATTGTTACCTGGCTTATCACATAGATTAGTTACTGAGTAAATAAGACATTTGTTTATATATTTGCAAATGTAAAAGAGGACAGAAGACCGGTTTCCAGAAAAGAAACTCAACATATGCAATAATTTCCTTACAATGATGGATGAATGAATGAAAGAATGGATGAATGAAAGGACAAATGAATGAATGAACAGAAGAATGAATGAACAAATGAACAAATGAATGAACAAACTAACGATCAATGGATAAACAAACAGATGAATTAATTAATTAATGAATGAACAGAAGGATGAAAGCACGGATAGATGGATGGAAGAAAGAATGGGTAAATGAAAGAACGAATGAACAAATTAATGAATGAATGAATGGATAGACGGATGGATGGAAGAAAGAATGGGTGAATGAAAGAAAGAATGAACAAATGAATGAATGAATGAATGAACGAACGGATAGATGGATGGATTGAAGAAAGAATTGGTGAATGAAAGAATGAATGAACAAATGAATGAATGAACAAACGGATAGATGGATGGAAGAAAGAATGGGTGAATGAAAGAATGAACAAACAAATTAATGAATTGAATTAATGAGTAAAGAAACAGGTGAATGACAGAATAAATGAATGAACAAACGGTTGAATGAACGAATGGATGGATGAATTAAAGAACGGGTGAATGAAAGAATGAATGAATGGACAAACAAATGAACGGTATTGAATGAATGAATGAATAAATAACAAACGGGGGAAAAGAATGAATGAATGAACAAATGCACAAATTAAGGAACCAATGAACGAACAAATGTATGGATGAATTAATGGATGAATGAATGAACAACAAAATTAATGAATTAACGGCACTGCATTGTTTAAAAATCCAGGAACATTTTAGGGCAAATGGGTTTATGTAACAATGGGTGTTATCGGCATAATTTATAGATATACTAGTCACTTGCCTGTAAAGAATGACGGTGTAATATTGTATTAAATATTGTGTGCTCTGTCTCTTTGTACGCCCGCTCTCTGTTTACCCTGTCTCTCTCTCTCTGTGAGCCCTCTCCCTCTCTCTGTGTGCCCCCTCTCCCTCCTTTTTTTTCTCTCTCCATTCTTCTCCCTCCCTCCTTCTCTCTCTCTCTCCCCCTCCTTCTCTCTCTCCCTCTCTATCTCTCCCTCCTTATCCTTTGCACTTTCTACCCTCTACTTCCTTCTCTCTCCTTCTTTTTCCCTCCCTCTCCCTTTGCTATGCAATGCGAGGCACGCGGTTTTGCCGCGCAATGAGAGCCTCACAATGCACAGTTCACAATTCTCTTTCTCTCTCCCTCACTAACTCCTTCTCTCTCCCTTCGTCCCTCTCTCTCTCCTCTTCCTTCTCACTCTCTCACCACCTCCTTCTCACTCTCTCTTCCCCTCCCTCCCTCTCCTCTCCTTTCGACCCTCTCCTCCCTCCCTTTCCCTTTTGCGAGCGTTATACACAAACTTGCAGTACGACAACTATATTACTGATGTGTCCAACGTAAATATACAGTGTAAGTTTTATTCAGTTTGTATCCCAGGACCCTTCGGCCTCCCATCAGTCACTCAAGGGTTCCTCACAGTTATACAGTTATTTAAATAATTGACCAAATCTAACATATTGTTTATATTAAAACACTTGAATCAACAATAAAATAATCACAATATATTAGTCCTATACAGATCCCGTTATCTTTTCACGGCATCTCTTCTAGTTTTTCTATGGTGGAGACATACCGCATGGAGACTATACGTATATACTTATTACCACCTGTTTTGCACCAAGTCCCCGCATTAATTTGCTCTTTCACTGGACTTTACTGGTCCATTGTAAGTGATTATCATCTTAAACGTTAATTAACATTAAAAATGCACGTGCAAACCGCAGTAAAGAACTGACGTCACTACTTTACTTTTACAGATTAAAATACACGTGCACCAGTGATGGACATAGAAAATGGAGGGCCATGGTGCTAAAAACAATTGGGCTGCCAACCCCGGTACCAACTCACTCAGCGGCCCTTTCCATAACAGCACTCCTTCCCAAGACCCTTTCCCATAGCTGCTCCTCCCAAGACCCCTCTCAATAGCTGCTCTTCTCTTGCGTGTGCACTAACATTTCCAGCAATGACCTCTACGGGGGTTGGGGGGCGACTGGGTGTGGCCGAGTGGGTACACGGTGGGGGCCCCTACACTACCCTAATACAGTGCCTTGCAAAAGTATTCACCCCCTTGACT